>WEIT01017017.1:0-45350 GCA_013389985.1 Dryoscopus gambensis | reverse complement strand
AATTATTTTGTTTCACAAGACTTCCTAATCTTTGTACCTAAACATATGTCCTAAATTCTGTGAACTCTCGAGTAGGGAACAGGCTTTGGACACAATACCTGTAAATTGTTATGGAGACCTTCTCCGCTGGAGGCAGTAGGAATAACCGTAAAAAGAATGAAACTGTGGATCCAGTCTTGAAACTGGTTAAATAAACAGGCACAGATGTCCTTCTTAATAGAAATAAGCTGAATGATAAATGTCTCTCTCTGCCTGAAAGAATTCAAGAATTTAAAAGGATTAAGGATTTAAAAGAAGAGACAAGAGCAAGGAAAGTGTGGGAGAAGCAAAGAAAAGATGTAACTTTTTTAAGCCGAAAGCCCATAGTTGCATATAATTTAAACAGTTTGTTTAGTTGGCTCTGACTACTGATTAATTATTTTGGGCTCACTCACAGCAGCTGTAAATGCTTTTTTCTTCAGAAGAATGTGCACTCTGCACTTGTTTGAATAAGATAAAACTTTATTAGCCTTCTAGTAAACTGTGCTAACCTTATCAATCATCTGAAATATACAGCCATGTTAAAAATTATAGCATCAAATATGATTATATACTCACATTGAAGTATTAACAGGGTCAAAGACATATAGAATTTTGTAAGAGGCTTTAGTGCTCCTTTGAGGCTTGGTTTCATAGCACCAAAGAAGATCCATTTTTTAATCCAGAGATGATCAAGACCAGGTCTCTTTTCCCAACTGATGTAGCTGAAATCTTTCCCTGGACAGTTCCTGACTTCTTACAAAAAAAACACCGCAAAAACAACCTAAACAACAAAGTGGTTTAAACTTTTTTATTTTCCAAAAGGCAACTAATAGCAGCAAAGGAGTCATAAAGCACAGCAACTGCAATAAGTAGTTTTGATGAGCTGGTAATTTAGGTTTTATGGAACAAAGATACGTGAGCATGCTTCATCTGTAAGAGCCCATGGCATATGACCACGCAAATCTATTTCAAATTGATCTGAGAAAGATGAATTCCAGACTATCCTGAATATTCCCAGCATTTTATAATGATTTAAAATATTTAAAGATTGAAATAATTTGGAATCCACACTTGAAACCAGCTAATATATTATTTAAGGCTCCAGAATTTTGTACAAATGCTGAAACATCTGAATAGTTCAATTAAAAAGAATTCTCTTTTTTACTAATACTGATTATGTCCTTTGTAGTTCTTTCCTACGAAAAGGTCCAGAGCAGAGAATATTTTGTACAAGATATGGTTCCTTTTGCATATCACAGACCTTGGATCCAATCTTTTCTTTAAAAGTTATAGTGCTGGATAGATGGTAGATATATTTTAGCATGGAAGTAGCTTTGCTGAGGAAGTGTAGTCAACAATCCCCAAAACTTCTTAATTTTCTAAATATTTTTTACCTCATTAAATATGTTTATAATATGTCTTCAATTCCATAAATATTTTGGCTAGTAAGTACAACCTAAACAGCAAATTTAATTTACTCACGCATTTCCTTGACGAGTTAATTATTAGTGCAGTACAGTAAATAAATTCTTATAATTCTCTCCTAGGCCTCTTATATCCTGAAATGGATATTTTGTTCTTTCACTATTACCCCAAATTTCAATCCATGCAACATGCTCTCATTATTAATGTTCCTTTAAATCATGTCATGAAGAAAAGGTCTGGAGAGAAAAGAACTGTCTTTAGGAGATGCATTGACCTCTTTATTCTTTTACGCCACTACCTGGCTTTAACTGGATGCACATCTACTTTTGTTTGTCATCTTGGTTATTTTCATGTGTGAATGAGAACAAAAGAGTAAGGATGATTCAAAAAAAATCCTGTTTTCCCTGTAAGGATTTTAGCTTACTGAACCCCTGTACTACCCTACTAACTCGTGGGCACCCCTTGCTTTTTTAGAAGCTCGTGCCTTTCCCCACAGCTCCCTTTGTCCTCAGAGAAAGGCTGCAGCTGCAATTTGAACTCTGGCCTTCACACTGTGCAACAACTCCAAATCAGCCAACTGGTGCAAACATCACCTGCAAACATGTGTTCACCTGGAGGTACAAATGACCCACTGAGCCCAAGAAAAAAGATAATGCCATTGTCTGTTGAGGTGATTTGTAGTGACACAAGCTCAGCTAGGTAATACTTGTTATTATACATATGCCAGTGTGGTATTTATTTGGCTTTCACTTTGATGAATCATAGCTCTAGAGAATATCTCAGTAAATCAGTGATGCCTGCATAAGATAAAAAATAGTTTTTCTTCAAAGTAGAAGAAAAGGTAATATTTGCCAAAAATTTTAGGAAGTCAGTATAGACTGTCTGCAGCAGCAGTAGAAATTTTGTACCACATCAAATGCCATTTGCACATGGCCTGATGCATCCCTAACATTCTGAAAAGTCAACCACCACACGGCTAATGATCTGGAAATATTTAAAACTGGTAACTAACCCAGAATTTATAGCACTGCAACTGCATTGACCTTAACAGTCCTCTTTTTTTAGTTTCTGAAGACCAAATTCTGAGTTAATCCATGAAAAAGGAAATACCAAAATGATGATAGGTGCACTGATTTGGGGTTCTAACACTGAATCAGTAAGAGGAAGAAAATGCTATTGTACCTCACCTTCCTTACCAATATTTCCTGAGTAACCAGCCTATGGAAAAGGCATAGTAAATTTGCATATTTACACCTTTGGTTTTCTATCACAAGTGTTGCCCTGTTAGCAGTATTTGGGTACATGCTAATGTTTAGAAAACCCCAATATATTCACTGGTAAACAGCTCATAAAAACTGTAGTTAATAGAATGTCTACAGCAAAAGTGATGGCAATTACAGCTAATTTATTTTAAAGACAGTCTTGAGAACAGCAGTTGAAAACACTGTATAAAAATTGGTGTAATTTTATTATTTTGTCATTAGGGGTCCTTTTTTTTTTTTGAAGATGACATAAGTAAATGAAATATATAGAGTATGAATATGTTCATGGTAAATTAATGATGGCTTTATTTTACCAGTCATGGTCCAATTCCAGATGAGTGCCACTGTGAGAGGAGTAGCTAATTTGATGAAGTAGAGGTCAAAAAACCCAGAAGATTGAATCTGTACAAGGGTGACATGCCTGAATGTGACAGAAGAGCTTACTACTATATACATGAGATTAAATACATTGGAAAGACACTGTTATTAGTGTTACATTATCTTCCGCTATCAAAGAAATTACTTTCTTCCCTAAGTTTTACTGCCTTTAATTTAACTCTGTTAAACTCTGTTCACCTGAGTTTGCTGAATCCTTGGATGAAAAAAGGAATCATGAGGAAAGAAATTGCCATTTTCTGAAAATGTCAAAATTGATCTGACATGTTAATGGTTTGCATGGGGAAAGGAAGTGGTGAAAGCTTCTGGCTGGGGAAACAGATGTGTGTGACAAAAATTTTTTAGACAGGAATTTTTGTGAACTGCTAAAGCCAAGTGCGTTTTGATGTTTCTAAGGCAGAAAATAATAAAGCTTCTGTAAGAAAGGCTGAGTTGACACAGGTTACAGTGATCACTCAGAGTTCATAATCTGCTTTTTTCTTTACATTTTACAAAATGGCTTTGGAGGGATTAAGAAGCTGCTGAATGCAATGTATGAATACAGATAATGTGAATGGCAACAGCAAAGTCTGGTACTCTGCTACTTGGAGAACACCTGGAAGTGATCTTTGTGAATTGTGACAGAAAATAGTGTTGTAGTGCGCATTCCGGCTTGTAATGCAGATTTATTTCTGTGATATACCTGCATATTCTGATAAAATTGTCTATTATGGTTTTTTAATCACTTCAAATTCTAAATCAGGGACAGAATAAAGAAAATATTTCAATGAAGTTTCTGCTGTAGTTACACTCTGCCATCTTTTTGTTGTAAACAGAGTTAAAAATATTTAGATATTTAGATATTTTGTCATTTGTATTTTAACTTTTACTTTCTCCAGTTCATAAAGTAGATCTGTACTCTGGAAAGACTTATATATAGTATTATTCCCTGAAGTCAACAAAAATGACAGATATAAGAGTAAGTGAACAAGTGTCTTGGCAAAAAAATGAAATATTACTCTGTAGATTAATTCTCATTTGTTGTGGTGTGCTGAAGAGTTCTGTTTGGGTTTTTAATTGTTCTTTGCAAGATCTTCCAATTTAGAAAAACAATTTATGTTGACCTACTGTGTCTCTTTTTGAAACTGTTAATCAGATGGGATTAGCTTCTTTTTTATAACATTAAGAATCAAACTCCTAGGGAAAAAAATTAATTAAGTATTTGCATCGGTTTTTTGAAGGGCATTAATGTCCTTCCAGTAGCTCAGGGAGGTGGCTTACACAGAGCGTTTGGATGTTTTCTTGTTATGTGCATAGTCTAAACAATCTGTCTCAGACTGAAAAGGCAGTTGGATGTCTGTAGAAGATCTGTTAGCAGTCCTGTTTTTCCGCCAAATATACTCCAACAACAATTTCACTGTGGAAAATGATTTTCTCAGAAAACTTTTTTTCAAATATTTTATATTTCAAACAGTTGAAAAAAATCTGGGCTTTTTCTCAGTGCTTTAGTCCTGTTCTTTCATGCTAGAAAGGAAGTGGGAAAATACTCTTGTTTCTACCGGAAGTGTGCTAAAATCCAAGTAAAAAAATACAACTTACTAAACATGTGCAGGCAAAACATATATTTCAAGGTGAAAGTAAAAGGGAAAGATTAGAGAATTTCAAATATCTTCCAAAATAAAACTTAATGACTACCTCAATATGTACAAAAGTTCAATATTTAAAATAAATGATTACCTGATTTTTAAAAAAATAAATAATGAGCTGATAAAACAGGATATGCATTTAAAACAGAGATAAAATACTGTGATGGATTGACCCCAGCTGGACACCACATGCCCACAAGCCACTCTATCACTGACCTTCTCAGCTGGACAGGGGACAGAAAAAGAAAATGAAACGCCCATGA
This sequence comes from Dryoscopus gambensis, assembly GCA_013389985.1. Classification (NCBI taxonomy): domain Eukaryota; kingdom Metazoa; phylum Chordata; class Aves; order Passeriformes; family Malaconotidae; genus Dryoscopus; species Dryoscopus gambensis. The sequence continues at coordinate 40,358 of WEIT01017017.1, read as the reverse complement.
GTTGAGATAACAACATTCACCAATTATTGTCATGGGTAAAAGAGATTTGACTCGGGAAAAAAAAAATTAGCAATGAAATTTGAGTTGGATAACGAGAAAAATAAATAAAAAAACAAACTTAAAAACACCTTCCCTCCACCCCTCCCTTTTTTCCAAGGCTCAGCTTCACTCCTCAATTCTTTATTTCTTCCCCTGCAGTGGAACAGGGGGACAGGGAGTGGAGGCTGAGTTCAGTTCCTCACATGTTGTCTTCACTGCTCCTTCCTCCGCAGGGGAGGACTGCTCACACTGTTCCTGTGATTCAGAGTGGGGTCCCTTCCACAGGAGACAGTCCTGCTCCAGTGAGGGTCCCTCCCACCGAGTGCAGTCTTTCAGAACAGGCTGCTCTGATGTGCGTCTCTGGTGGGGTCCTGCCAGCAAACCTGCTCCAGTGTGGGCTTCTCTCTCTACAGGCCCCCAGGTCCTGCCAGGAGACTGTCCAGTGCTCCACTAACTCTTGAGGGAGAAAGACATAGAGTGTTGGGGAGCCTGAACATTTGTGACTATGAAATCAGAGAGTCATATAATTTTTCTTTCTTACAAGAGTCTTATCATTCTTATCAGTCTTATTTCCTTTTGAAGATAAGTCTCTGAGGAAAAATTTGCAGTGAAATACTTTACTAAATGGCTTTAAAAGTCAAAAGTTGTGCAAAACTCATGCTTCTTATTCATGTCATGATAAATCTGATGAGAGTGATACTTGAGCTCAGTTGTACAGAAGGATGACTTGTATTGAAACACATTTTTATTTTGTTGCACTTGATTTTTATTGTTCTCTGCTGGAATGCAAGCCTAAAGATCCTCTCACCTGCTGTAACGTGCAGCACAGGACGTTCATCACAAATCTGAATTGGTTCTAAGGGAGTAAGGATTTTTCAATAACATAATATATTTGGGATGATGGAGGGGAGAAGAAAGCTTTTGTGTGGTATGGGCAGGGATTTTTAAAAATTTATGGAGAGGTGCTTTCTTCCATAAATGTTTTTTTCTTAGGTATTATTAGGGTCTGAAGTTTTCCAATAGCAATGTCATGGGGACCTTTGCTCTTCATCACATAAGTTGAAAGTATTTACTCTTGTGTAACTCATAGAAAATCCTTATGTTCCTTGTTGCAACAAAATAAACTTGAACTCTGACACTCTTTTGTATCTCCCTCTAGTATACTCACATGTGGCGGTGGCTCAGCCCACTGCTGGGCTGTGGCCTCTCAATGCCAACTAGGCATTAGCTATTCAATGGGTAGATTTTCCCGCCCTGGAGAGTGGGTCTGAGAGCGGCTCCATGGGCAGGACTGAGGTATGAGCCACTGCCCACTGGGTGGCACCACAGTAGTTGTTCAACCTCTTGTTCCAGAAACCTCTGTGTGTTCGGTAGTTCATTTGTTCCTCATTGTAACTCCCGCCTCCCTAGTCCCTCTATTGGTTGTAACCCTGTTGTATCCTCCCCTTTGCCTGTACTCTATTGGTCCCTTCTGTGTTACCACCCTCCTTTAGAAGTTGCTGCAAACGCTTCCTCGGGGCCATTTGGTCCCTGGACCCTTCAAGATTAAAAGGCTCTTGGAAACCAAACCAGTGGCCCCTCCTGCTTCCTTTGTCCTTGGGCGACGCTCTGCCTTACATCAGGCTACCTGGCGCAAGCCTCCTTAGAGGAGTAAGCGCATCAGATCATCAGGCATTGCTGTCTTCCCTGCGTCTCTCCTGACCGCCTGCTGAGTGGCGAGGACACTTACTGAAGACGCCGCCACATTCCCTCTGACTGAGGACACGGCCAGGGAAAGAACTCGGCAGCATCACTCACATCTGGAGCAGCTTTGTGTAATAATCTTCCATTATTACACAAGTTTTGATTCAATCATTATCTCCAATTAATTAAGAGACTTTTAATGATCATATTCATCAAGCTCTAGGATCATTATGTTTTCCTTGATCCTTAAAATTGCCTTTGTCTTAATTGTCAGTCTAGAATTTCAAAGCAGGGCTGTATAGTTGTTTGTAAAACTTGCACTTTTACCTCTGCAATAATTTTTTGAGGTGCTGACTCTTCTCATTCTGGTTTAGATGAGATTTGTTTTACAACTGACTTTTAAGAACACTTGTTTTCTCTATGTATAAGACCACTTTCATTTTCCTACAAATCTTTATTGTTGCAGTGCATGTGGCCAGAGCCATGCAGACTACTGAATGGTGGTCCAGGGAAAACCCAAGCACCAAGGTCTAACATGCAGCTAGGGTGAGTGTGTACCACACTCCCAAGATCCCCCTGTTCCTTAGTTTGAATATTGTTCTGTTATTGGTTACTGTTTTCTCCTCCCCAAGTTATGTAACCCTTTATGCTTATGTATTAAGTTCATTGACTATGCATGTTGTCTAGAAAGTTCTTTTCCACTCGACACCCCATTGGTTTATTTGAATAGAACCCTCCCCTAAGATATTCTGATTGGCTACTCCCTCATACATATCCCTATTCCATTGGTTTGTTACCTTTGTACCTCCCCTCTCTGCCCCCATATAGAAACCCTTGTAACTGTCATAATTTGCGCTTCTGCTCTTTGCCTCCTGTCTCTTCAGTTCTCCTGACCCCTGGGTCAGGGAATAAAGGATTGGAAATTACTAGCAGAGAATCCCTCTCTCCTCCTTTGCCTCCGTGCCTCACTACAACACTAGGCTGCAGTCTACTCCTTGCAGGAGCCTGCAGTGTCTGATGAGCTTCTGCTTGTCTTTCTTTTGGGACACGTCAGACAGCAAGATGCTGCACAGCCTCCGGGCAGATGTGTGTTCAGCGTCACTTTATCACTTTACTTCTCCTGTAATGCATGAAAGATTCCATTTCAGTCTCATTTTATTAGTATGTCATTGTATTTTTAATCTGCACATGCATTTCTAAAAACCTTTTGTGTACTGTCTGTCACATTATGTTGATTGGAGCATCCAGTACAAGGGCAGGATTGACGGATTGGTGCTGAATTTGGTTAAGTAGAAAACTGGAAGAAGCTAAAATACTTGAAAAGGTGCTCCAATTTTAGGCATAGCATTGAGAAAGAAAATGGGATTGTATGAAGGCAGGTGCAGAACAAAAGAAAAACTGGCACATGAAGTTAACGGACCATGACCGGCGTGTGGAGGAATGCAGAAGAATGGAGACATAGTATACAAAAATTAGATCAGTGTCTTAATTTGCGTTGTGAAAAATGTAGAGCTGAAGAGGATCCTGAGAACTAAAAGGACTGTTAGTCTGGAGGGCATTTTCAGACTTGTTCCTCCACAAAGTGGAGTATTAAAAATCTTCAATAAGATTTTACTCTAGGACCTGTTTTTCAGCCTAAACTTGTGTGTTGCAGTGGCCCAGCCCACCAATGGTCTGTGGCAGAAAAATGCCCACCGGACCCTCGCCATCCAATGGGTGGCTGAGAGTGAGACTGAAGGCGGGTCGGTGGGTGGCACAGAAGTCTAAGACGCAGCCCCTCAATCTAGAAAGTTATGCGCAGTTCGGTATCCCATTGGCTCCCAGGGGTAGCTCCCGCCTCCCTCTTTCCCTTATTGGTCATTGCATGGTTGTACCCGCCCCTTTTTTTGTATCCCATTGGCTGTTTACCTTATCTCCCCCCCCGCCCCCCAAATGCCCTGCACAGCCTTGCTCCTGGTCTTCATCCCTGGACCCTCCAAGGAATAAACATCTTTGGGACCCATATGGAGAACTCTCTCTACTTCTTTACTCCCAGGCGATGCCAGCCACTCCAGCAGGTCAGTCTGGTCATGCTTCCTCCCATGAGGAGCCAGCCAGCAAGCCCACCCTTTGCATATTCCCTGCCAAGATGCCACAGGGTCGTCTGCAGGAAGGACGCTGCATCCCCTCTGCCTGAGGGCACACCACCGGCTAGCTTAATTTGTGCAAATTGTCTGAGTTGAAAATACTGCAAATAGAAAAGACTAATTTTTCTTCTCTGCCATTACAGTAAGATCACCAAAGAAAGTACAGAAATGAGACTAGAAATCTAACCACATTTTTGACACCAATGGGATAGGATGCAGGATTTTTTTCTCAGTTTAGCTTGCTATTAGTAGAATCTGCTCTATTTCCCTGTATTAGTCTGTTTCCCCATGTTACCCATGCTACTTGTCCTTGGTGTTCAAAAATAATCCATGCTGATGTTGAGTGCTGATCTAAAAATACTTAATAAGAGTTTGTAATAGTGGTATCTGCATCTGATGCCACCTTTTATTCTGGCTACCTATTTTCATCTCTCTGATACTTGCCTCGGTCTGTGTCTTTTTATACTGTGTAATACATGATTCTTAATGTATGGGTATGAGGTAGAACTGCTTACAGGTCTCGGTATTTGATTACTTAAAATCAAATGAGATCTTGTCTAGTAAGAGAAGGGCAAAAGTCACTGCACATTTATGAACACTACCTACAGCAGAAGCCATGGGGTGTTCAAGCAGCTGGAGAGAGACTATATTCATATCATGATGATCTCAAAGCTTTGTCTGGACGCACCTTTATGTAGCCATTACTTCTGCTTAGTTTAGAAATCATACTAAAGTGCAGTGCATTAATCTTTTAGATTCATATTACATGTGTATCGATATTTTTCCTTTTCCCCTGTCCCGTCCCTTTCAATGCACACAATTTGATTTTCATGGCCGTGTTAACTTCACTGCTGTGCATGTTCTCTTCACTAGACAAAAGCCTTTCTGTAGGAAAGAGGAAAATTGAATGGTAAGTATTTCTTTGAAGTGAATCAGCCCGTGTTTATCAGGTAACTTTGGTGCTGAAATGTGAATATCAAGAGGTGAATTATTCAGAAGATTGGTGTACCCTGGAGTTAAATACAGCTATCAGTGAATGGACGTTTTATCAGGGAGTTAGGACTCATCAGGACTCGTCTATCTGAGCATGAACCCAAAAGGTCAAGGAGACAAGACTGGTAGAACTCAGGTATTGCACCTGAGAAAGAGACTGATTAATAGGACCAGTTTTACAAGGAAGAAGCTGTGATGCAGACAGTCAGTACTTCAGAGCTTAGGTTGGGAAGGCATCTTAACCCGCTAAACAACTTAATATAAATGGTTTCAGTGTATTAAAAGGGAAAGTGGAGTGCTAACCACCATAAAAATAATTGAGAAGGACCCCAGAAAATTACTTAAAATGTTTATTATTCTTGTCGTGGCTTACGTCAGCCACACCTTTACTGTATAAATGTCATAGACAAGGAGGAATGTTCAATATTTGTCAGCAAAATCTGGGAGGAAGTACCAAATAGAGAACAGAAGATAGTGTGCACGCCTCCTGAGTCTGTGTAGGTCTGCATTTTCCAGAAAGTATCTCTAAGTCAAATCAATATTGAATCTATGAATCTGTATAAATCATTTAAATCCTTCCCTTGAGAGCAAACCTATATATAGAAAAAAAACATTGATCAGACCTGTGTAATGGAATGCTGGTTTTGTTCTAGGAAAACACAGAGTCTTTTTTTTACTATGGCAAGTATTCTGTGTTTTGGTGTTTTGTGGTTTGGGTTGTTATTTTTTTAGGTTTTTTTGACCGTGAAAAGACTGTAGTTCATAACTTGTGCACAATGTGTTTCATTCAGCCTGCTGCTTTTCTGAAAGAAAACAGCTTTTGAGGACAGGAACTGCTGTGCAGCATGAACTTTTAAACAAGGAATGACCTATTTTCTTGGTTCTGTGCCCACTGCTACTTTTTACTGCCTAGAGCCACAAAAGGAGATTTAGGGAGTAAAGTTTTAGGAAACCTTTCCTGGTGGAGGTGGAGTAGCCACCTTGTCATTTTATTTGTAGCTTTTCCTGTTAAGGCACAGGGTGAACACTGTCTGTTTCTTAAGCCTTGCTTTTATACCGAGAATATATATACCATTTTTTATACCATTTTGCACTGCTTAGATTAAACAGATACTGCCTTTTAAGAGGAATGAAGATAAAAATGCAATGTGTTAGCTTCCTTATATGTCAATATTTTGTGGTGGTGGGGACAATCAAATTTATCTTCTGAGCTATGTTATTTGTGGTCTGTTGTTTGGATAAGGTGGGGAAAGGGAAATGAAACTAATGTGTCAGAAATGAGGTTGTGGATTGTGTTCATAACTGTGAGCAAGGCAGGGTAAAAACTCAAAGGCATACAAATAAATTAATACATTTTTTGAGATTGAAAGGATAAAGCATATATCATAAGATGTAACTTGGGGATATGAATACAGATGCTGTAGAAATTAAGTGCAGGCATTTATGTAGGAAAAAACTAGATCAAAGGAAATGTGTTCTGGATCTGATTCTCACAGCCAGGTTGCATTTTTGCACTGCTCTGGAGATGAAATCTCACACTCACTCAGCTTCCTTTACTTTACTTCATTTACAGCTGGATTGCAGTAGCTCTGCAGCACAGAGGAGCAAGGATTTGTGTAGACCTGGCTCCTTGGCCCTGGAGGGCTAATAATAAGTAAAATGTTGGTACAAGAAAGAAGTATTTTAGGATTATTTTGAAAGTTAAAGTACTCACACTTTCAACATTGTTATGCAACCTGAACTGGTTTAGTTGGTCTAAACAGTAGCTTATATTTGGAGAAATAGAACTTAAATAAATAAAAAGGGAAACACAATGGAACGATCATTTAATAAGTAATAGAAATGTAGGAAACCTTTGTTGTCCTTCTGCTACCATAATTTTATGCCACAGCAGGACATAAAGAATTCAAAATTACCAGTTATGCATTTTAAATATCCACAAAAGCAGAACACTTCTTATGCAAAAGAAAATGTTTTTCTGTAGCTGCCTTTAGTTTACCTTTATTGTGTTTTGGAATACAAGTGAGAAAAGGCTGAACTCACCCACTCACTCACACTCCAGTAGTTTCCCTTTATCAACATATATGCCATATTTTTAAATGAAATTAATAATGTAAGCATTTTCAACCAGTATTTTTAAATTTCCCACATCTTTTGTGGGCAGGTGCTGGGGATTGGTTGGTTGAACCCCGGGATGCCTGATTTCCCCAAAGAGAGAGGTCCCACAAGGGACAGCTTCCTAGGGGTCTTGGGCAATCCTCGGGCCACCGGGATACCTCAGCAAGGAGACAGCCTGTGGCTGTCAGCGATCAGCTCTTGGCAGTGATTTCAGCTCTGTGATTTCAGCCCAGTGATTTCAGCTCTGCCTTGCAAGGTTATCCTAGGCCAACAGGGAGACAGAGAGACAGGAGCGTCCTGTAGCAATTCCACAGGAGAGCTTTATTGTCAAGCACCCTGCGAAGGGAGCCAGGGACAGCAACCCCTCCTGAGCCGGTCAGAAGCCGTTCTTTTATGGGGAAAAGCGGGGGTGGCACCCAGGGGAGAGACCAGTGGGTTACAAAGGATTTACATGTGCACCAAAGCATGTTGGGTCTCACTATAACTAAAAAGAACTGTTTTTCCTTTCCTGGGGAGAATTGAGGTAAATTTGTCACAGCTCATCTTATGGACATTTCCCCAAGGAAGCGACCTGGCAAGCCCGTTCCCCTCCACAGGACCTCACCCTAATAGGACTGCTCCTTCCAAGTGGTATCTGTCCAGGGGATAGCTGAAACAAGCCTGTCATGGCCCATTCAAGTGCATCTCTCCAAGGGAGAGATCTGGCAGGCCTATCCTCCTCCACAGTCTTTTACTTCACAAAATCCTAAGTTAATACATTTAAAAGAAATGTATGTTTTTGAGTGGAAATTTCCTTACCAGTTTAAGTGATGATCTTTATAGATTTGAATGAAATTGATATATAGAGTTGGAAGTACACCGAAGCTGATACTAAATTAGTATAAATTGCAAGCAATTATACTTAAGTAAATCAAATTAAAACAATTCATTCTGATGCAAATGAGCAGTGACTAAGATCTTAGGTTACAGACTGTAAATTTAGAGCAAAAGTTAACAGATATAGTAAACATTTTCATTTTGCATAGGATTTATCACTTTCCAGGGTCACATGCTCAGAATTGTGATTTGAGTCCAGTTGTTAAAGGCAGGTATCTAAAGTGACATCACTGTAAACTGTAAAGGATTTTAAAGCATTTATGATAATTCAGAAAGATGCAGGTGTATGCTGCCTGAAAGCCTCAGCGTATCTTCATCCGCAAGCATGACTATTGCCACACTCTTTCAGAAATACACAGAAATATAATATTGCATTGGTGTAGGGGGCAAGGTTTTGGTAGTGGGAGGACTGAAGTTGTGGCATGTGGGACTGCCCCAACTGGACACAAGCTGGCTCCAGAACAGACCCTCTGCAGAACACTGCTGAGTGCATCGCTGAAGTTGGTGGTGTCTCTGGGAAAACACACTTAAGAAAAAAAGGGAAATCATCAGTCAGAGAGAAGTGAGGGGAGATGGTAGCAAAGAGTGAGCAACAGCAAAGGGAACACTGAGTTCAGAGAAGGAAAACTCCAGATCAAATTCCTCAAAGCATAAAAATGGTCCGTTCCAACATGCAGGACATCAAGCAAGTGTGGTGGAAGGCAAGTGTGGATGAACAAGGTACTTCTCACTGCGTCCTTTTGTGGCAAGGTCCACTTACGGGTTACTGTGCCAAGTGCCACAGTAGTGCCATCACTTCCTCAGTGGTGCAGCTCATGAGTAAAATCAAGTTATGTAAAATCAGGATACCTAAGCAATAATCTGGGAGACTTAAATGCTCTCTTAACTTCCTTTAATGAGTAGTTGTAGAGAAGATGGAGCCACTAATCTCAGAAATGCAGGATGAAAGGACAAGATGCAACATACAAAAGCTTCAAAAGGAGACATTACAGTAGAATCTAAGGGGAAAATTGGTGTAGTGAGGGTGATGAAGGATCAGAAGAAGACCTTGCACAGAGAAGCTGTGGAATCTCTGTCTTTGGGGCCACCCGAACTTCAGCTGGATTTGACTCTGAACAATCTTATCTAACTTCAAAGTTAACCCTTTTTGCAGGAGGTTGGATGACATAACCCCAGAGATCCCTTCTCATCTAAACTGTTCAGTGATGCCACGACGTCTGTCAGGTGCTCTGTCTCTGGGTGGTCACTGTACAGCCTTCTTTCCTGTAACCCATTCACAGGAGTACAGGCAGGAATAAGGCAAAATTTGCACCCCGAGAGGCACAGGCAGTGCCTGCTTCCCTATCGGGGAAGAATGACCAGGAGGAGGAAAGGTACGCCCTTCAGAACAAAGAGAAACTTGGCTGAGGTACAGGAACTAGACACATACTTTCCCTTGTTTTGTGACTATGGGAAATAATCTGAAAGTGTTGTCAATCAATACCTCTCTAAGTAATTAGCTCACTAAAAGTTTATCATTATTGGTTTTCTATTGGATCAAAAAGTAGACTAATAGACTACATAAAGTGAACTATTCCTTTTTATAATAGACAGTCATTCTTGGTGACAAGGATTTATTTTTTTTAATATTTTACTAAATTATTTCTAAATTATTGTGTTAAATGTTTAAAGCATAAACATAACAAAATTAGCAAATTGTATTATCTAGGTCCAATGGCATATTTTTAAAGTATTTATTTTTGAGGCCAAGTGTTATATTAAGAACACTGTCTCTGTGTTTTAGAGGAAAGCCATTACATACTCCTTAAGCACAGCTCTATATAAATATCACTCATTTAAGAATTTGTGACGTTTTGTTTCAAGAACATTCCCTTTATATTATTTTAATACCATTTTAATGAAAGAGAATTAAATACTGAAAGAATTAATACTGAAAGCAGATGCACTAGAAAATGTCATTACTTCCAAGGAAATGACAAGAACTCCCTTCTGAAAATATGAATACTGTTATTCTTCTCTAAGTAAACACCCAGCATTCATTTTCTGATTTAATTTCTTCATGGAAGGATAGGATCTCAAGAACATAGGATCAGAGAGCTCAGTAGTGAGGCAAGTGTCTACAAAGGATAATCTAAATAGTTCTACACTGACTTCTTCAAAGTATGCCCACAGTCATGAATGTAGATTTGTGCTTTTATTTTGTAATACTTGTTCCCAAATACTCAGCTAAAAAAACCCCAAAACCCCATGTCAAATGGCACTGTATCAAAACTTAACAATCTAAATGTATCTTCAGAATTGAGAATATAAATTTAACTAACCTAAATAGCAGTATGAATACATCTTGCTTATTTTTCGTGAAGTGATGCACTTTTAGTAAAGTATACAATAGAGCTTTTCTATAGACTTAGCTTAGGAATTCACAGTTTCACTTGCAAACAACTTTTTTTACATTTTATTTGAAATTATGGATCAAAAGACCATTATGGAAAAAGGATCACATGGTGCTCAGGTATCTTTGCTGAATCAAGTGGGCAGTGTTACTTCCTTTCCTCTTCTTAGAAAACTGAGAGGGAATTCTGTGGAGAAGTTATAAGAAATTCCCCCCATCCTGTGTATATGAAGTTACTGAATTTTGTGCAGTTAACTTCAGCTGAAGCTTTAAGTTCTGACCAAGAGAATAAATGGAAGAGAAGGGAGGTAAACAAGGGAGAAAGAGAATAAATATTTACTTTCTATTCTATGTTAACAATGCTTCAAACACTGTATCATTCAAAAATGGAGGAAAATAATGCAAACCTCCCACAGTGGTAACAACGTATATAGGTCTGAATTTAAATATGTGTAGTGTATTTTTTCAAGACCATCAAATTTTTCAGCTTCCATAACAATCTGTATTTCTCCTGTGTAAAGATTTATTTATAGTCTAGAAACAAAACTCAAAACATAATTTTTGGTTCACAAGCAGCTAGACTGATGTTAAAATATAATTGCTGTTGCTTACATAATGACTGTTCTCTGAAGTGTATTCCCTGTAGCTTTGTGTATTTCTTATTCTCTCAGGTGTTTTGAGATTCTTCCATCTCTCAGTATAGAAAACATAAAGCATGTTATGAGTGCATTAAAAAACCCAAACAAACAACATAGCAGTTTGGCATATGCTGCTTTTACCATATGAATAACATTTTTTCACCAGTATGTGGTGTGAAAGTGTCTATCACAGAAAGCTGAAGAAAAAAAGTCTAGTTTCCTAATTTTTCACTTGTAAAGGATCCACTTCAAGTCCTGTTGAAATCAAAGGATTTTTGGACAGCCATTGATGTGTAGGGGAAATGGATTCAGGTTTTCAGTAGGATTCTGGCAGGTTTTTTGTGAACTTTCCCACAGTGAAAGTCCATGGCTCATACTCTGAATAGGACAGAAAAATGTGTGAGAGGAGTAAGGGTTTGTTGTTTTCAATTCTGCCGCAATCATATGAAGTTTAAAAAGGCAGGTGCCATATTCTGCACCTGGGATGGGACAACCGTGGATGCACGGACAGACTGGGGAATGAGATGCTGGAGAGCGGTGCCATGGAAAAGGACCTGGGGCTCCTGGTCGATGGCAAGTTGAACATGAGTCAGCAGTGCCCTGGCAGCCAGGAGGGCCAACCCTGTCCTGGGGGGCATCAGGCACAGCGTCACCAGCCGGGCAAGGGAGGGGATTGTCCTGCTCTGCTCTGCAGTGGGGTGGCCTCACCTCAAGTCCTGTGTGCAGTTTTGGGCACCATAATATAAAAAAGACGTTTAACTATTAGAAAGCATACAAAGGAGAGCCGCAAGGATGGTGAAGGGTCTGGAGGGGAAGCTGCATCAGGAGTGGCTGAGGTCACTTGCTTTCCTCAGCCTGGAGAAGGGGAGACTGAGGGGAGACCTCACTGCAGTTACAACTTCCTGTGAGGGAAAGAGGAGGGGCAGGCACTGATCTCATCACTCTCGTGACCAGTGACAGGATTTGAGGAAATGGCCTGAAGCTGAGTCAGGGGAAGTTTAGGTTGGATATCAGGAAAAGGTTTTTCACCCAGAGGGTGGTTGGGCACTGGAACAGGCATCCCAGGGAAGTTGTCACAGCACCAAGCCCACCTGAGTTCCAGAAGCATTTGGACAATTCTCTCAGGCAGATGGTGTGATTTTTGGGGTGTCATGTGCAGGGCCAGGAGTTGGACTCGATGATACTGATGGGTCCCTTCCAACTCAGCATATTCTATAATGCTGTGATTCTCTGCTATCTTGGACACATCAGCTAGTTTCACTGTCTTATTGAACATATTTGTAAGTTGTAATAGTTTCCATACCATTTAATGTGCAGTAACTAATCCATCAGGTACCAAACTTGAATTTGTTTGTGTTGTTGTATCCTGTGCCAGCTCTCACTTGGCTTGTTCATATTGAAGAGGAATAGTCACTGCAACCAGGACACACAAAGGTATAGCTGTATTACTTTCCTTGTATTAAGAGAGACAGAAGAAGTGTAGGCCTGTGACTGACTGGATCTTGTGAAGCTCATTCCAGAGAGGATAATTTCTCCTTCTCAACATTTTGTACAACCCTACACAGGGAAGCCACAACCTGCTAAATTCCTTGGGGCATGGGTCTGTCATTTTTGTTGTTTCAAATACATTTTTGTTGTTTCAAAGTGCTTCTCTGGCAAAATTTAATTGTCTTTCACTGCATGTAATAAATCATATTACTCCATGTGTACTTTTTGAAGCAGCTTTTTAAAATTCAAATTCGCTATCAGTTTTCTTGGAAAATGAGAGCAGTAGTTATTAGTTTGCGAGCATCTGTTAATGCTGCGACAGACAAATATAAAATCCACATTAGCAACTTCCATTTTTTATTTTTCTAACATTTTTAACTTCTGAAACAGCTGTTTGAGCTATTTTTCTCCTTGCATCTCAAATGATCCGATGAAGTAGAGAGAGGTGAGCAGGCAGCTTGAGACTTGAAACTGAGACTTCAGTTTGAAATATATTAAACAGGAAAAGCTCAAAGGGGAAACATCTGCTGAAGTAAAAATGTCTGTGCAGGATTGGAAAGCAAGATTTAAAGACTAAGAAATAGGAGAAAGAATCTTTCAGAGTATTTAAAATAGGATCTAGCTGATTTTTATAGTTCCCTTAGGTTGTTCAAGGTCAGTACCTGCATCAGACAGGTACAAAATGTTGTGTAGATTCCTTTACCTGTATTTATGTCTGTTACTTCTGACTTGAAAGCAAGCATGACCTAAGTTGCATAGCATCCAGTTAGCTTCAAACCTGTCATTTATTTACTACTGTTGCACATGATGGAGAAACCATGAGATAATTTCGTACAAAAAACCAAGCTGCCTACTGTTCTAATCAAATCTGTTACACTTCAGAGCATCTGTACATCAAGCAGTCCCACAGCACCTTGCCAAGTCATCCACCTGAATCTAAAGAGGGGCTGTACAAAAGATGAGCGTGCAAGTCTGTGTGAATTCCCACAGTCGGTCCACAGGAGCAAATGTTCCCTGAATATACACAGAGTTAAAAAAACCACCACTGTTTATTCAGTCCTTAGCATATGCAACAAGAGGTGACTCTCCTTTATTTGATGCATGATTACAAAATTATGCATCCTTGTAATATGGGTCTGGAGGAAATTACATACCAGTTTCCCAGGCAAAGCGTATTTTCACAGAAAGAAAAGAAAAAAAAGAAAAAAGAAAAAGAAAGATGAAAACCATCCAACCCTAAAGCCCCTGAGGCTGGCCTTAGCCAGATGTTTTAATTTCAGAGGATTGATCTTTGAAGGATGCAAATTTCTTTGACATTGCCTGTAGGGTGACAGCACAGTGACAGCTTTCCTGGTCAGAGGACAAAGACTGTTGCAGAATCTGCTGAGGAACATGACAAAAGAAAATTATGTCTGGAGAGCTAATTCCCTTCACCTATCACAGGAAGAAAGCAGGAATATTTACATCAAGATGAATGCATGCGTAGTGTCATAAATAAGAAAATAAAGTACATTGACTGTCTTCAAGACAATAAAATCACCTGCCACACATCTTAGTCAGGGAGTGACCCAAGTATCTTCAAGCCTAGTTCCCTGAACATATGTAAAATCAACCATCTGTAGCAAAAGAGGGGTGGAAAATATTTGGGCTCATCCTAGATTACCTTTAAATTATTTTATCTACCTTTTCTTTCAGAGTTTAAAAACTCCAGTGATTCTATCTATCTTTTTTAGAGATAAGATGAGCCAGTAGAGGACAACCATAACTAACATTTGTAATGTGAAATTCCATAAGCTACAGTACCTGCAGGCTGTGGGCTGTGAGGCCTTTGCTAGTTATTATCAGAAGCCATGAGATTAGCTGAGACTATGTGGCCCACCTGCATTTCTTTTGAAGTGTTGTCTATGGAGGATTACAATCATTAATTTTTAGAAATTCATGCTCTTTTCAGAAAAAAAATTAAGAAAGCTGAATGTCCTGCTTATGAAAAAGCAAAATAAATATGCAGGCTATTGTGACACAATACACATATTTATGGAAAAAAAAAAAGATTGATTTGCTGAGCATCTGAGAACAGAATGACTTTCAGAATTCAAAATTAGTAGAAATTCCAGAGATTTATAATACTTATAATACTATCAGCCAGCTGGTGATTGTCTCCTGCAGCATAATTACCCAGGCAAGGAGACTCTATAGACAAGGGCTGCAGAATGCACATGAGGAGGTAGGGTTTCAGAGCACATTGCAGCAAAATTTTTGGAAGCAGAGCAAAAAACTCAGGGAGGACATTGTGAAAGTGCAGGAGGGATAGAAAAGTGCAGGGGAAGCCTTCGTTAGGAGTATTGGCTCAGGAAAGCCTGCAGGAAGAGTCTGAGGCAGGGTTGGAAATGATGGACTGAGGGACTGCAATACTCTCAGTCTTCCCAGGCCTCACAGTCTCACCTCGTTGTCTCAGCTTCAGATGTTCCCCAGACCTGAGTGGCAGAAACTCTCAGACTCCAGGGGAATGTGGAAGGTGACAAGATCATGAAATCCAGCCTAGAGAGAAAGTAGGGTATCCCTGTGGAGAGCTACAGGGGAACACTGCAGTTACAGATTCCTTGCAGAACAACAGCCAAGGGAAGGTACTCATTTTGACCCTGCTTTTGATGTGGGTTCAAAGACATTATGTTGAGAGGGGAAGTGTTTAGGAGAGGTACTGCCACTTTGCCAGGGCCAGTGCTGCGAGGCAACGCACCTTGGAAACTCATTTATTTGGCAGCAATTACTTGCATTTGACAGTGGCAGGAGGAAGTGAGTCTGATACAAGTGTTCACGTGCCTTTGTAGCGTGAGAGAAGGGCGATATCATGGCTCTGCCCTTTATTAATCAGCTTCCTTCCTGCTTTAATCCTTTTCCAGGGATACAGTGGGGGCAGTTCCAGGGATCCTATATGAAGGAAACTTTATTCCTGTGTGTGGCTTTATAAGATAAGCTGTAAAACTAGCTAGAAACGTGCTCAGAGACTATGGCAAGCACTTTGCTTAAAGATACTGGAAATGGTCTCTTTGCCGTGATCAATTCAGTAATAACTAAATCAGAACATTTATAGCAAAGGAACAGAAGCCGCAATCCCTTCTTTTTAGAAGTATTAAGCCATTATTATTTCCATATGTACCTCCTGAAAATAAGCAGTTGTTCTTCCTTGGTTGTGTGCATATGCCTTTGCTATCACCAAAGAATGGGCAAATTTTGATAACTTGTTTTGATGATTTAAATTCAGTAATATTTTCATTTCTTGTACAAGTGTTTAGAGTTTCTAGCACTTGTTTCAGTTGGATAATGCTACAGTGCCAGCAGCCATCTGCTAATTTTACAAAATGTTTGGATTAAAATTTAAACCAAGCTTTTTAAGCTTTTCACAAAAATGCAGTTACCACTAAACTTCTGCAATGAGAAAGAAGACTTCATTCATCCCAATCTCCTGAACATCTCTTATGTTAAAAATATCTATATAGAAAGAAAAACTGAGTCACTACACAAAGATGGGGTAGTTAAAAACCACATTATGCTAAAGTATGATTATCCATAGAAATAACAAACTGGTTTTAAAAATTAAGTAATTTCTCTGGGTTAGTACAAGAAGTTTGGTTTTGATTTCAAGAACAGTTGGTGTTATTTCTTTTAGAAAAATAGTGACACAATTTCTCTGCATGGCAATGCTTACTTCGCCTTACCTTCTGAGCCCTTGTAAGGCTCAAGGGATTTGTTAGAGAAAAAGACTTGGATTCCCCTCCCTTGCTTCCAGTTGAGATAATTTTGAACTCTATTCAGGCATGAAAGAAATACTAATCAGTCTTTTAGACTGGAGAGAAACTCCCAGGAGTATAGAATACATGTAAACCTTCCTATAAATATGAATATCATAACATCTGAGAAAAAAGCTACATGAGGTAGGGAAGTTTTATTTATTTTTTCTTCAAATAGGAAAATGAACAAAAGATTTTGCTGGAAACATGGGGGGTTCATAAACCTTGGAAAAGTGTTTCTTTAATCTCATCTTGAGTTGCTGTTAGCAGTTTACATCTATCTATTGTTTGTGGCTGAAAGATAATTGTCCTAAAACTTCCCTGTCCCCTCACAAGGGCTTTTCTTTTCAAGGTGATGGAAGTTGTTTTTCTCTGCTCTCACATGAAAACTCTCCGTATGGACCAGAAAGGGGAAGGCAATCAGAAACAAAGAAGACTGTTCCCCAGAATATTTTAATGTGGTATGTGGATAACTGAACACTTTCCTCCAGATAAGCAGGGTTGTTTATTTTTCTAAAATCAAAGACAATCATATTAAGCATAGTAACAGCATATCTTGTGCCAGTCTTCTGTTCATTGTAACTGTTTAATCCAGTAACTGTTTAATCCAAACTCCATGTAAGAACAGTAGCTGCACAGAGGGAGGGAAGACAGGTCTTCACTCCACAGTGAGCTGCAGCACCCTGCTCTGCTTGCCCTGCTCTTGTGTGTCCTTTGCTGAGTGTTGGTGTAACTTCAGAGGAGGGCATATGCTCCACTCAGATAAGCATATTTTCTTGTTGGTTAGGGCAATCTCCCAGGAGGCAAAAAATACAATTTTAAACATCTGAATCTGGAAAAAAAGTTGAAACTCTTGTCTTTTCATGTTGTAGATAAGAATTGTCTGCCATGCTGCTTAACTGGGCAGCACTACAGCTGTCTCCAGCCAGGCTCCAGAAGTGAGCTTGGCTCGTGTCTCTGAAAGAAAAGAATTAAATGGAAAAATGGGCAGGAGGGTTTCAGTCTATGAATCAATCTGTGAACAGAGAGAGTCCCTGAATCTGTGTTCTCAAAAGGGATGATTTTGGTTACCCTCCTGTCTAGGAATCTTTATGGGCTAACAATTGGTTTTTCTTTATTTTGTGTGCTAGCTGTTTTGGATCCCATTCTGGGATACCCAGTTCCATGCCTTTGGAAATTATGTTCCTTTTTCAAGAATGTAACTTTGTTGCTGCTGGTTTTAAACACATAAATCCTTTATTGTGTTCAGATCTAAGTGTCTGGTGATAAAAACAGAAGTACTGAGACAAAGAGAATATTAAATATGTATTATGGAATTTTTTTATATGAGGAGAGAAACCTTATTGGATTCCAAGTCAAATTACATTTTCTCTCATTTGCATCAAGAAAACAGAAGCACTAATAGAGTACGTGTCAAATCAGTGATGGAAATAACTATGCAATCAAATGATATAATGTTGGTATATAAGTGAAGGTGACCTACTAATGAATAATGTGGGAAGGAAAGACTGACAAAGTGTTAATTGATATGTCAAGCCACTAATGTCAGTCAGTTGCATGGAAGAAGAGAAATTAGTCAGTGTAAATTGTGTAGTGACCATCAAAACATGCCGAAGGCAATTTCACTTTCCACAAAGAACTTAACAGATAAGATGTAAGAACAAACTAAAAAGAAAAAAGTAAATATACCATATCTGATTTACTGTTCCAGGTAGCCAGTAATGATTCACTCAGAAATGCTTTTTAATGTCTAAGAAAAAAATATTTGCAGCATCTGTGTACTGCAATAATCCTCAATTCAATCCGTGAAGCTTTCATAGCTTCTCCTTAGAGATATCCAATAAAATCTACAATGTCTGATCCATATCTGCTGACACTGAATGGGTAGTGAGTAGCTGAAGTGATATAAAAAATATGTAGGTATAAATCTGAGTCGAGCAGAAGATGAAACAAAAAAAAAAAGAATTTTGGAATAGTAATCTCACTTTGTACTTCCTTATAAAATATATTTCAAAAAGTAAATGGTAGATTCCTAGGCTGAGGTTTTTTTTACTTATCTTGCATTTTAGAGAGACTTAGGTTCTTTTTCTGATAGAACTCTGAAAACCACAACCATTACTTTGGGACTAAATAGTCAGATCAATGACATGAAATTGCACTAAGTCATTCCAGACAATGAAAGAGAAAAGAAATCTGTTATGTGGCTTTGTCACATGATTTAACCTAGAAGAAAAATGAAATATTAATTATACATATATTTATATTATATATTTGTGGATCAGAGCTGCCTGAGAAAATGTATTTTTTCTAAACTTGAAGCCTCTTTTGGATAAGAAGTTATATATTATTTTGTCCACTAGAGGGTATCAAACATATTTCCAATCTTGCAGCATAAAACCCTCAGAAGCTCAGAAAATAAATAAAATCAGTTGAAATTATTGTTACTATATTTTCAAAAAATACCAGTGTCTAAGTTTAATATAATACTTCGTGAAAATGAAGCTAATAACTTCCTCCTGCTATACAAATTGCTAGATGTATTTTTCATGATGAATTATATCTACACAATTTTGACTCCTCTTAATCTTATCGTGACAGATAGGCCATATTACAGTGAAATATTTAATGATGTTTCTTGTGATATGAGACTCCTACTACTTCTGAATTGGAGCTGAAAATAAGATCTAGTTTCGGACTTAATCTCCAGAAATTTACGGTGTCGGATTTGACGCTGACCACGCAGCTGCCCGGGGCTGCGTGGCGTCTTTAACCGCTTGAGGTGTCCTATGAAAAGGGCACAAGCAGCAGCTTGGCAGGCACTGCAGGCTCCCTGTGAGGAGCCGGCTGCGGGTCCATACTGAAGTAGTGAGCAGCGGAGACAGAGGAGGAGAGAAGGACTCCCTGCTTGTAATCCAATGCTTTATTCCCGGACAGAGGGTCAGAAGAACTGAAGAGCCCAGAGCAGAAGAGCAAAGAATAACAGTTGCAGCCCCTTTTATGCGGGAGTGAGGAAAAGCGGTACAAAGGACAATAACCAATAGAACAAAGACACGTATGGGGTAACAACCAATAGAACAGTCTCAGGGGAGGGTTTGAGTTGAAAAAACCAATGGGGTATTGAGTAGGGAAGAACTTTCCAGAACATATGAATAGGCAATGAGGTATATACATAAACATGAGGGATTACATAACTTGGGGAGGGGAAAGCATAATCCAATAACAGAACAATGTGTACACTAAGGAACTGGAGGATATTGGGAGTTTGGAACAAACTCACCCTAACCATGATATTAACCCTCAGTGCTAGGGTCTTCCTTGGATCCCCATTCTGTGGTCTGAGTGGCTCTGGCCACATGCACCGCAACAGGACTAAATACAAATTTAATATCCTGGGTCTGAATTTGCAGAAGCTTGTATTTCAATTTATAATTTGTGATGATCCCTAAAGAGAAACAAACAAAAACCAAAGCCTTGAATTGTTACTAAGAAATACTTGGATTTTATATTAATTCTATATGTTAACAGTTTTCTTATTCCATAGTTCAGTTTTAAGGTGTTTGTCCTTGTTTTCAGCAGAGAGAACAGAAAAGGCTCTTTCCTTCAAGCTCAAGGAATTTAACACGTGTTTTTTACAATCCAGGATGATTATCAGTGCTGCTTATCAGCACTGCTAAAGAAAAGCCTGTCCTTCATGTGAGACTTGAAGTGGAAAAAATTATGAAACAGAAATGCTTTCAAAATTCATTGTTCTTGTTAGTTTTGTGTTGAAGTAAGACTAAAAAATTCAAGCACGAACTGAAGTACACGTCCTTTAATATTTATATAGTTACTAGTACAATCAGTCAAGGAAAGGTGTGACTTTATCAGCACTTGAAAACTTTACCTAAATGGGGCTTAAAAAGATGGATATGTTTTCTTGTTCAACAGGAAGGTAGCCAACATGATGCAGGAGTTAGTGAATGCGAGTGGAACTCTCCAGTATATGTTATCGTGAGGTCCATGGTCAGAGTGGTCTCTTGTGGTTGCAGTATTCACTGTATGTGATCCATGCTACTGAGTTCCTGTTTTGCATTGTCCCGGACAAACTAGTGTGTGGGATCGCAGGGAATATAACACATGTTCCACTCATCCTGTTTGGGGGGGGAAAAAATCTCAACAAAACAAAACCAAATAGACTTCTTTGGAAATAATGAATTCTTTTTTCTTAAATGCAGAAATCCACAGCTGACTCTCCTGTAAATCTTTGTTCGTAATATTTGCAATAATAAGTGGTTTTGATGTTTATTTCTGATTTGTCTATATTAAAAGCAATGGAATTGGAGACCCTTCATCAACTGGCCCTCTAGATCCTATCAGTTCTCCAGAAAACAGAGATTTTATTTTCATTTGTCTCTGGGTTTTACTATCCCTAAGAGTATTGCAGAAAACCTGGGTCTTTGGAGTAAAAGCAGTAATGAATTTATAGCAGGTTTTCTTTTGCTTCTGCCTTTATTAGCTAGGTACTGCTGAAAAGACAGATAATGAAATGAATTGCCCTATGAAAATTAAGAGGTTAAAAAAAGTCAGCAGTTAAACCTCATGTGAAAAAACAAGCCCACAGTGAACTGAAAGTTTAGCTCAGATGAGGTTGGCAGAAAATTCCCGTTGAGTTTAAGACTCTCAAGTATTCAAAGTACTTTCTTGTCTAGGATGATAATGGAGGAGTCACTACTACTACTTTCAGACTTCAAAACTATCAAGGAAACAGCAACTTCATGACGTCCTGCACATAGCTTCCCCTCTTTCAGTCTTGCTATGTACTGACTAATATACATGCCTATGAAAATTCTCTCCACTCTTCATCTAAAAACAAAATTACTCACCCCTCTTGTTCGTAGTGAATGTCATTATATACTCTCATTTCCAAATAACTTGACAGAATTGACCTTCAGTAATTCAGTCTACCTAAATGCAAAGCATTAGCACACTTCATTCAGATTATCATCCGAAAAATGCACATTAGAAAATAAGCTTGACATTTACGTTATCACGTAAGTGCAATTAGTCTTACAATGAGGGTTTTATTTTGAATGTATCATTTACATCCAAGAAACAGAGGCTTGTATTCTTAACAAGATGATCAATGACAAAAGACCAGAAGGCAA
Source organism: Dryoscopus gambensis (assembly GCA_013389985.1). Classification (NCBI taxonomy): domain Eukaryota; kingdom Metazoa; phylum Chordata; class Aves; order Passeriformes; family Malaconotidae; genus Dryoscopus; species Dryoscopus gambensis. Next base: position 19,073 of record WEIT01017017.1, on the reverse strand, counting down.
CAAGTAGGTTGTCTTCAGCTTCTGCGAAAATTGGATTAAGCTTTAGAGGTTCTGTTAAATAAAGGAAGTTGCTAATCCTTTAAATTCACTACCTTCATGGCAGAAATTACTGAGCTTTAAATTTCTATCCTGTAGTCTTTATTCAGGTTGTATATTCATGAACTCAAAGATGGGGTGAAACCCTGGATCATATGTTTCATCCCACTTACTGTCATCTCCTTTATCCAGAAGCACTTGTGAGACATGATTTAAAAATGGCATTGGCTTAGTTATAATTTTCTAAAATCTTTGTAGCTAAAGATACAAAATGCTACTTTTGTTGCTTTTAAACCCTCTGTTAGGTCTTTAAAATCAGAAAGATATTTCTAAAATTCATAAGAATAAGTTTAAGGTGTTCCTGCAGTAAGAGAAAATTGCACACAGATTTCTTGCACATAGACATTTTATGTCTGTTTTATGTCAACATGCTTATGCACACATTTTGATGTTCTACTTTCTGAGCATAATGAAGACATCTGAGACCCAAAATATTCCCTGCAAATACTTTGTGCTCCATCCCTTCTGGCTACTTGTTAGTGCTCATATTCAAAGACGATCATATTCCACTGCAAAAAGAAAATACCAAGGACTTAGTCCTGAGTAGCACTCATCTAGGCACATTGTGAGGATTAGAAAAATGTAATTTTCTAGTTTTGATGTTCATGTAGCTTTTTTCCCAAGATATTAGTCTTACTGCAGTAGATAAATGTATCTACACTATGTCAATGTGTACACATTTCGTCTCAGCTTGGACCCTAACAAGAAATAATTTCTTTGGGTTACTGGGTAACATTCTGTTCTCCTGTCTATTTATTGATTTGTGAGCCAAATCACAGAGCTGCTCATCTGATACTCACTTCCTGGAGGGAGAAAATTTGCTTTTAGTCCAAGTACTCTGCCCTTTCACGGATATGCCTGGAATTTCTGCTTTCTGCGTTACCAAACTCCACCCAAATTTACTTTCCTTTCAGGAAGAGTCCTGAAGGGTGCATCCTGTGAGATTTCCTGATGCCTGGCATGGAGCCAGCAAAAAAGTGTTTGGTTTTTTTTGTTTGTTTCTTTAGAAATCCATCTAATTTCACCTTCAAAATTTCTTCATTTGCACATTAACCTCTTACTGTTGGTGAAAGCATTACTTATTAAGGCAGTGGAGGATGAGAGTTCATTTGGATAGATTTTTCTTCTTGTAGGAAATCCACTTCCTGCAGTTTAGTACTTTAACATGCATATGCTAAAATGAAAAACTTCATTCTGCATTAAACCCTGAATTTCATTTAAGGGTAAAAACCTAAATATCACTGTTCAACAGTAGTAGATTAGCCTTGGATGGCTGCCAGGTGCCCACCACACTGGTCTCTCACTCCCCTTACTCAGAAGTACATAAAGATGAAAGAAGAAGAAAAAGCTCATAGGATGAGATAAAGTCAGGGCAATTACTCACCAGTTACCATCATGGGCAAAACAGACTTGACTTTGGGAAGATGAATATAATTTATGGAATTGTGAGAAACAAAAACCAAACTAAAATTACTTTTCTCCACCATTTCCTCCCATCCTGCTCAGGTTGCTTGTCTTCTTCACTCTCAAATCCTCTACATCCCCCTCTCCAAGGGATGGAGGGGATAGGGAGTGAGGGTTGCAGCTAGTTTATAACACCTTGTTATGGACACCTCTGCCACTCCTTCCTTCTCACACTCCACCCTGCTGCAGCCTGGGGTCCCTCCCATGGAATACAATCCTTCACAAACTGCTCCAACATCGGTCCCCTCCATGGAGGAGTCCAGTTCTTCAGGAACAGACTGCTCCAGCGTGAGGCCCCCATGGATGACAGATCCTGCCAGCAAACCTGCTCATGCATGGACTCCTCTCCATGGGCTGCAGCTCCCTTGAGGACATACCCACCCACTGCAGCATGAATTCCCCCATGGTCTGGCTGCCTGAAGATCTCTGCTCCACCTGGACCTCCACAGGCTGCAGAGGCACAGCTGCCTCACCGTGGGCTGCACCAGGGGCTGCAGGTGAATCTCAGCTCCAGCACCTGCAGCACCTCCTCCCCTTCCTTCTGCACTGACCTTGGTGTCTGTAGAGTTTTTTCTCTAATGTTTTTTTTTTTTACTCTGCTCTCCCACAGCTGCTGCACAGCATTTTTTTTTCTCTTTCTTAAATGTATTGCTGTGTGGGCTCTGCTTTGGCCAGTGGCTCCATTTCAGAGCTGTATGGAACAGAATCTGTCCAATATGAGGGTGACTCTAAGTCTCTTCTCACAGAAGTCACCCCTGCAGTGCCTATCCAACTTCCAACCTTGCCATGTAAACACAACACATCAATTCATACACTTTTTTACTGTCATTCCTTAAAATATGTATATGCCACTCACATGTATATGCAACTTGAAAATCGTACATGCAACTTAAAAATTATATATGCTAATGTAATTCTCCAAAATGTTGTGTTTCCTGAGGTGGCTCATGACACAGGTGGGAGTTTAAGCTTTCTCAGTGTTCGTAATTGCTATTCTTTGGAACAAAAGTAAACTATTTGGTAATTTTGCTTTAATTATTCTTTTCTGATAATTCTTTCCCATCCTTTTCCATTGCATCCAAACCCACTTCATCCCATCTTGCCCCATGCCATGGTTGCCTTGAAGGTTTCTGCTGTGCAGCTTAGTTTTATATGAGACACTTTCATTTTTCTGGAGCTTTCTGCCTTTAACTTCTGAACTGTTCTTTCCCTGAGTCTCACAAGATCTTCCCATTATCCACCTCTTTTTTTATAACACTGATCGTCCAGTATTTTTTTATAAATAAAACAGTGCTTAAACAAATAGATATAAAATGACAGAATAAACATGATGATTCCTAGATAACAAACCTGTCCTTTACTGTGTTGGGTTTTTTTTCAATTATAGCTTGTATATATTTCCTCTTCTTTTTCTAATTTGAATTGCTAGACAAAGAACACTTGAAATATTTTTGTCCCAGCTTTTATTATGAGTTATGAAAAGTAAATGTATTTGATGATATAAAAGAAGTGGGAGAGGTTCCAATCCAGTTGCAATGTTTTTCCTTGATGTGGCTGATGCCAGTCTCTTCTATTCCAACAAGTATTGTTGTACTTTCTATTGGCTTTCTTAAATATACTTTACTATCTGTTCATTAAGATTTTTTGAGCAGAGCAAAACAAATTCAATGATATATGATCTTCCAAATCTGCTATCTTTGTTTTAACAGAACATCCTTTCAAATTAGAAATATCCTGACTAGTGTAGGTCCATTATCTATGAATAAGCCTATTTCTTAACTGATCTCATACACAAAGTATGTGCAAATAATACTTGCATGGCTTAGTATGTCGTTGTTTAGAGTGGGTTTTTTAGATTTAGAGATTCTTATGATTTCATGGCAAGGAAAAATGAGTTTGTTTATCTTTCTGATTACATGTAAATAAATAGGGAGTTATCCTCATCATTTTATTTCATTAATGTTCTCTCAAATGCTGCACATCAAGTCAGAGGCAGTATAGCAGTGCAATGCCAGAACATGGAGATAATTCAGCAGATTAAATTTTTACCAATAAAATAGGTATTTCTTATTTAGTCTGCATGCTTATAAGTGCAGGAAAACAACTCATTAGCACTCTTAAGAGAAGATGAATAGTCTGAAGGTGGAAACAACCATAGCATAGAAATCATGGTCAGATGCTTTGGAAGGGTTAAAAAAATAAACATTCTCTACTTTTCAAAATACTGTGTATGCCTGAAGATATGAATTTCACAAAAGGTGCTAAGTGCTTTAAGTGGTTTCATATTTTCTAATGGAGACAGTGAACTGTGAAAGAAAACTTTGAAATGAATGAAAAACAAGTGTATTCATTTTCACAGATGTTGGTAAGAACATCTGTTATTTAAAGCTGCATCAGCTTTAATTGGATACTATTCTTAACTCTCTCCCACTCTTCATTTTTCTAATAGTTGATTTCACTAGGTATTGATTTCTGTGTGTAGAAACTCAGTAATATATGACGTTGCTATACACTGCTAAGTTTTTAGAAATGTGTGGGTGTTTTGTCACTTGTAGCTTGCAAAGCAAAATCTATACATGCACAAGAGGCCTCTGGTCAAATGGGTTTGCACAGATGACCTCTCAGAAGTTTGAGTGCTTAACCCCTTAGTAGGAGCCATATGGAGGCTGAGTCAGAAGCCTGAGCTCTTTAACAGAATCCCCACATACTCTGATGGCTAATGGAAATGAGAAATGAATAATTATCTTCTCTTTTTGCTACCTGGTATGGGAAGCAATGCAACAAGTCTCCCCTTTTCTTTTACAGTGTTTGGGACAATGTTTTGTTTCCACGTGGCCTGCTCACGGGTCTGGTATCAGCAGATCAGTGAGCTAGGATTCATGAAGAGCAGTGTCATCTGTGTCAAGGCAGGAGACCAAAGTAGCCAGTCCCTGAGAAAGACAAAGTAAAATAAGATGCTCCATAAAATGGAGGGAATATCTAACAGGTTTTGTGTACAGTTTCCTATCTTCCCAGAGCAAAAATACTACCTGTATTTGTGCTTTTCTAAGGTTGCATTACTAGTAGATCTTTCTCTGAATTTTGATTTCTTTCTCCTTTTTTTCCCTATATTCTAGCTGCAAGAAAATCTACAGTGTTTATAAGCGAATGGATTGTCCAAGTTTTTATGTTCATGATGATCTCTATGCCCAGCAGGTTTCATTCAGCTACATTTTGCAAGGGCTCACTGCTTCTTAATGTTTCACAATGTAAGCTGTAACTCAACAGCTTTATTTTCCTCCTGGCTGCATTTCATCTCCCTTCAGTTCTACATGCCCACCTCTTTTCTTTTGGAAACTCTACTCTCTCATCAGCAATTCTACTGTTAGTAAGGTAGCTGAAATTATGGCCTTAGATTTGATTTGGTTTGTCCTGTTTGCCACAAAAGATAGCTTTTCTGATTCACCACCAAAACTACTTTTGTGTTTCAGGAGGGGGCCAGCATCAACTGATGCAGCTGCTGCCTTCAAGTCTCTTCAGATTAAATCACATTAATTTATTGCAGGATCATTATAAAGCCATTCATGGATGCTTGTATACTCAGAAATCACATTTACCAGCTAACTGAATGGGTGAATGTAGAGGAAATTACAACTTTCTTCTCTGAAATCATAGGCCTCTTCCACTTAAACAACAAGAGAATTTCTCTTAGCTGAGGGCTATTAGAAGGCATACACTAGAGCTCCACATCATATCTGTAATGCCTCAAACCATGTAAAGTGCACTGTTGTAAAATTTTGTTAAAAATCTCACTCTTGGTAGAGATTTCTATTCAAAATTACGAAACACCATCACATTATCACAAAGAAGATGGAGTACAGTGAAAACCAGAAACAAGCAAGAGAGGTTAAAGAGGAAGGATTGAAGGAAGATTAAAAGAGCCAAATAGATGAGATTTCAATAAAATAGGATTGCAGGATCACATGATTGTTCTCTACATTTATCTGAAGGGCTTCAGGAGTAGAAAATTATTTCTATGTAGTACAGAAGGGAGTACATATGAGAACAGTTAGATAAAATAAAACAAACTCCACAACACCACCAAAGTGGAGTTCAAAGGTTGTGCTGCTTTTTCAAGCAGTAAACCTTTTAACAGGAAAAGATCCACTACAATGTCTCTAATGAATTATATACTGTGCAAAAAGTTCAGGAAACATCTGTTTTTCTACTCATAATTATATTTTATTCAGTAATTTTGAAGAAACGTTGAAATGTTTTCCCAATTGTTATGGAGGACTTTGAAAACAAACCTGAACAAAGCACCAAATATAGCAGGGATAGATAGCATACTGTCAGTGTAGTAGGTTATATGATTTAATAAATCTATTTCACTATTGATTTCCACTGAGCTCTGATTTCTCACAGAATTTGAGTTGTTTTGTAGTTTTGAAGTCTCATATTACTTCAGTGGAACCCAGCTGAAACTTGCAGTTAAGAGTTTTTATGGGTTTTTTTGGCTGTGTTTGGATTCAAATAATAAACTGTGATGATAACAGCAAGAGGATGTATCGAGAAATTCTGTGAAATACAATGTACATTCTTCATCTTGTTTTCCTTCCTGGTCAGTCAGAAGAATCAGAAGCAATTGAAAGTCCCATTGTTCCAGTGCAGTAACTCTCCAAGACAGGGAGTTCTTGAAGGAACACTTTACAAGAGGTTTGAGCTGTCTGCAGCTCTCCTCAGGAACCAGTTAACTGGTAGAAATCTGTTAAATCATTGATTGAATGTTACAAATAAATATATAGGACGGTTAGTACTGTATTTTTTTAAAGACTTTCTTTCGTTATCTGTACAATACACAAATATGTATTATTAAGTATCCTTAAGTAGTTTTACTGCCTAATATTGTCGAATGGTTTGGATTGGAAAGGATCTCTTGAGGTCATCTAGTTAAACTCCCCTGCAGAGACATCTTCAATAAGATCACATTGCTCAGAGGCCCATCCAACCTGGCCTTGAATGTCTCTGGGGATGTGATGTCCACCACATCCCCAGGCACCCTCTTTCAGTGTTTCACCACCTTCATCATAAAAAATTTTATCCTATATCCAATCTAAATATACCTACCCCATTTTAATTTAAAGCCATTATTCCTTGACCCATTGCAGCAAGCTCTACTAAAATTTTATTCCCATCTCTTTTATAAGCCTCTCTAAGTACTGAAAGTCCAAAATAAGGTTTCCTTGAAGTCTTCTCTTCTTCAGGATGAACAACCCCAGCTCTCACAGACTTTCTTCATAGCACANGACTTTCTTCATAGCACAGATGCTCCACCCCTCTGATCATCTTCTTGTCCCTCCTCTGGACCTGCTGTAACAAGTCCATGTGTTTCCTGTGCTGAGACCCCAGAGTTGGATGCAGCACTCCAGGTGGAATCTTGCCAGAGCAGAGCAGAGGGGCAGAATCCCCTCCTGTGACTGCTGGTCACACTGCTTTGGATGTGGCCCAGGATGTGTTTGTCTTTCTGGACAGCAAACACACACTGCCAGCTCATGTCCAGCTTTTCATCTGCCAGGACTTCATCCATCAAGTCTTTCTCAGCAGGTCTGCTCTCAGTCCCTTCAGCCTCCAGCTTATATTGATACTGGGGGCTGCCCTGACCCAGGTTCAGGACCTTGAACCTGGTTTTGTTGTCTCTCATGAAGTTCACATGGTCCCACTTCTCAAGCTTGACCAGATCCCTCTGGATGGCATCCTGTTCCTCATGTGTGTGGACCCCACCACTCAGCTTGGTGTAATCTGCAATTTACTAAGGATGCACTCATTGCTACTGTCTATGTCTTTGATCAGGATATGAAACAGTACTGGTCCCAGTGCGGGCTCCTGGGGGCCACCACTTGTCACTGATCTTCATCTGGACATTAAGACATTGACCGCTAATCTCTGGATGTGATCATCCAACCAGTTTCCTATACACTGAATGGTCCACCCATAAAATCCTTCCTTTTGCAATTTAGAGAGAAGGATGTTATGGGACGATGAGTCCAGATAGATGATCTATGTAGCTCTTCCCTCGCCCACTGAAGTAGTCACTGCATCATAACTTGTACTGCTGTGGCTGGCAGATGGGGCAACACTCAAGGATTCATTATACAACTATATTAAAAAAAACCCACCATCTCTTCCCTGGATATAGAATATAATTGGTTTCCAGAATGTAAAAGTTAGAACAAAATATGAGCCACTCTGGGATGAGAAGATAATTTTAAAAGATGAAGAAGTTGGCAGAAATGCAGAAGACACAGGTCAGAAGTTATCTAATACAAAACAGGAGTGAACTGTTGACTCCTGACAGTGACAAGGACTGAGAAAGAGCCCAGTGGTAGCTTGGAAAGTTGATGCTGATCTTTTTCCATGCCAAGAGGGTAGAATGGGAAAATTGACTGAATTTGAAGAAGCTGACAGAGCAGTATTGGGAATAAGATAAATCACAGGCACACGCCCCAATCCAGAAGGGAAGAAGAATAATTAGAATATAGCATTACAGCACCAGCTGTGGAGCAGCAGGGAGATATCTCTTAACTTAGTCATAAAATCCACCAGACATAGGTAATTGATTTCATAGAAATATTGCTAAGCAAGCTACTGAAGAAGCATATTTCTTTTTATATGTATGAATAGCTTTATTATAAATCCTGTAGGATTCTTGAGATTAATTAAAAGGGAGGATCGGTAGATCTTTTTAAAGACCATCTGTTTTGATTCTGGGATCATCACCTTGTCAGGTTATGAGGAGCACTGTGTTCAGTAGAAAATAACAAATACAGTATTAAAATTCGTAGGATGTATTTTTCTGATTAATAATGCAGATGCCTTACTTTCCTCATTTTAAAATCTGTTTCAGGGAACAATTGAAGTCTTTCATTCCATTTTAAAGATTTTTTTTTTTCCCTTTGAAGAATGCTGTCCTGAAACCAAGGAATTTTTTCTGCAGTTCTAAGCTCTGATTACTTTTTTTTCCTCCAAATCAGGGATCCTTCCCGCTTCCATTTGATTTATTATTTGTCTATTTAGAAATCTGACTTGAACACCTTACAATGCAATATTTACAGAACTGTCATAACTTTGTGATTTATGCAATGAAGGCTATATAATTTGTGCAAAATACATCAACATTATTTTTGAGGTTTCTTTCCAAACTGCAGAAACATAAAAGACTTCGATGTTTTTGCAAAACATTACTGAAGCAATTATATTTTGTTGCTATTAATTTTTATTAAGACAGAATAAACATTAAACTTTGAAACTTTTCAAGTCAAAATATGCTTTAAGTGTAACAGTTCAATACTTGAATTATACAAAGGAATCTTGGAGGGGCAGCAGGGAATCTCAGCTCATGGTTTGCATATGGGCACAACAGACTTCTCATTAATGTTAATTGGATTTATAAGTCTGCATCAAAAGAAGAATATAGGCTTAAAAGTAACTTTCGGTCATGCTCAGATCTCACTCCTTCTTTGGTATTTTGCGCATTTTCCTAGAGTTCTTCTCAAAACCCTGTTTTGAGCAGAAGTTTACTGTGGATCATAATGATGCATTGTTTAATCAATTTATCAAGGTCAGCATAACTAGTCTACTTACATAGAAACCTCTGTTCTTTCCTAACAACATTCTGCATGCTCTGTTATGATTCACCTGAAGGAGTTTTCTGAATTATATTAAGAAATAAAAAGATTTCTGTGCATTTTCCCTGAAACCACTGCCACTCTAGTTTGATCAGAAGCCAAATAAAACAGATAGGTGGCTTCCTCAGCATCTTGTAGCCCAATATCCTATCCCCTGCACCTTTCTTCTTTCAGTACTGGAGAATGGAAAAAGCTTTCAGTAATTACTTCTTCTAACACAATAACTTAGTTATTTTCAGGCATATTTCTTCAAACAAATGATGTAAACCAGCAATGCATCTCACTAGGACTATGGTGAAGACGCTATTTTATACATCTCTATAATTACATGAGTGCATTATGAATCTGCAGTAGTCAGGATTGTATCACTATTTATATTGATATCTGTTTATACACCTTGGGCAAGGAGAAACTGATTATTCTCCTGATCCTAGGAGGAGAGTGAACAATTGTACTTGCTGATGCTCCCTTTAGCTGACCATCAGCAAACAGCTTCCCACTAGTAATTGGTTGTACCCTGGCAGGGAGGATGAGAATTCTTTGCTGGCAACTGCTGACCCACAGCTGCAATTAGGGCTTTGCAAGCATCAGACAGTCCTGAAATCAGAGGAGGAAAACAAGAAACAAAACCAAATCTTAACCCCCCACCTCTCCCTTCTTCCCAGGCTCATCTTCACTCCTGAATTCTCTACCTTCTTCCCCCCAGTGGTGCAGGAGGACAGGGAATGGGGTCTGGGGTCAGTTCATCACACATTGTCTCTTCCACTCCTTCCTCCTTAGGGGGAGGACTCTCATACCCTTTCTCTGCTCCAGTGTGGGGGTCCCTCCCACGTGAGACAGTCCTCCAACACTTTCTCCAACTAAGTACTTCCCACAGGCTGCAGTTCTTCACGAACTTCTCCAGCACAGGTCCATTCCCAGAGGGTGTAGTCCTCCAGGAGAAAACAGCCAGAACATGCGTCCCCCATGGGGTCACAAGTCCATAAGGCCATAGGTTCTGCCAGGAGCCTGTTCTAGAATGGTCTTCTCGTAGCATCACAGCCTGCTTTGGGCATGCACCTGCCTGGTGTGGGGTCCTCCATGGGCTACAGATGGATTTCCCTTCCACCGTGGACCTCCGTGGGCTGCAGGGGCACAGCTGCCTCATCATGGTCTTCAACAAAGACTGCAGGGAAATCTCAGCTTTGCCTCCTGGAACACCTCCTGCCCTTCTTTCTGCACTGACCTTGGTGTCTGCAGGGCTGTTCCTCTCTCATATTCTCCCTCCTCCTTTCTCTGGCTGCAATTTCTCCTGAATAATAACTTTTTTCCTTTTGATATATGCCTAACCCAGAGGTGCTCCCACCATCACTGATGGGTTCAGCCCGGGCCAGTGGCAGGTCCATCTTGGAGCCAACTCCACTGGCTTGATTGGACATAGGGGGAGCTTCTGGTAGCTGCTCACTGAAGCCACTCCTGTAGCCTCTCCACAGGGAGAAGCATCCCCAGAAAACACTTATACTAGCGGGCTAGCCGGGGCTCTAAGTTTTGCTAAGTCCTTTAATCAGTGTGATTCCTTCCTTATTTATTTTTATAAAAAACCCCTGGTCTTCTAATGTATTTCTTGCAAAACATTCTCCTGAATTACAGACATTTGTTCAAAGAGAAAAAAAAGAGAGTATATATAATGCATGCTATTTGTTGTAGAATGCAGCACAATTATGCAAGTAGACATTAAAATAGTTACTGCATCATAGAGTACTCTGTTCCTTTGTTGGGGATTAGCAAAAGGATTAGACCTTCTTCCTTTCCATTGTAGATCTAGTTTTGATTAATGTATGTGTTCAGCATATCTGGAATGTAGTCAATCAAGGACTAACTACAAAGCCATTATTTATTCGATTCATCCTGCATTCTTTATGTACCATAATCAAATGAATACACATCATACTTCTTTCCGACAGTCCTCCAAATTGCTAAGCACCTTCTCTTGTTCTGATAACAATTGATCCTTGAATCTGATGGCTTTGGGTCTCAGCCTTCATTATAGCTTGTGCTTTAAAAGCTGAGTTGGTAGGACAACAGATTAAATTCACAGTTAGTGTTTAGACATCTTCTTGGCAAACTTCACTGTCATTGTAACTAATAATTCTCAAGTCTTGCTATATTAAATGCTCAGTTGCCAGAAGAGTTTCTATGGAATTGAATTTTTTCTTTTTGCATTGGTGAGACTTTCAATTTTTGTTTACTTATCATCCTAATCACAGAATTAAAAAAAAAATTAAAATAAAAGTGTTTGATGTTAAACTGGCTGACTGACTCATAGATATATATTTTTGCTTCCCCCCATCCCCTTAGAATTTCATATAAATTTAGATTTTTTTTCACTTACATTTTAAAAAGAAGCACAATTTAGACGCTGTGCAAAACAGTTTTCACAGTTAGGACTACAAGGTAGGGATCAGATAGGATAAGACCCTTTGTATAAAGGTGAAGTACAGTGTTACTGTAAAGATGGCACAGATGTGCACCTCAAGATCAAAAAGAAAAAAATATGATGGTAAAGGGAGAATTGTTGGTTTAATGTCCATGAAGAATTCTTCCCAGGGTGCACCAGTGCATCTGTTGTAGATTTGCCTATATTTATACTGACAGCTTTGGAGATATTTATGCAGGTGAGCATCTGTAGATGAGATGCTAGCAGGCAACTGCAAGGTGAAACAATGTGGTGAGATGCTGGTATCATAGTTACACATTTAACGTAGTAATAAATAATGTAGAAAATAAAAGTTTTTCAGATATTAGACAGCAGTATCTCCTCTCTCCCCATAGAACTTTGATAGCATTTAGTTCCCAAACATTCCAATTTTTGCAATACTCTAAAAAACAACCATTGGGAAAATTCTGTCCAGAATTCTGTACAGAACATATCAAAGGCAATATTGGCTTTCTTTTTTTATGCTTATTATCAATTTTATTGGTGAAGTACTAAAGAAATCTAAGTTATGAAATATCTTCCGAACATTAGATTCAGACAGAAATAATGTTGTTGTTTTTTTTTTTTAGCTGATGTAAGATAAGTAACAATGTATTGTTTTCTTGATATGATCTTCCATCTTGTCTTGTGGGAAAGGACAGGGAATCATTTAAACCACAGAATCGAAGTTCATTCAACTCCTTTTCTCTTTTTTAAGGATGACAGAAACTTATATATAATTTTATCACATACTTCTGCAGTCAACAGCACCTTCACCACTGAAAACTGACCTTCATTTCTTTCACGGAACACCATCATAAATCCATTTCACTGCTTGATATGGTTGGCTGAATTACAAATTATTGCCTTATTGCCTCCAATTTCAGGCAATGCTATGGTCAGCCTAGGTGCCATATCTGGGCATCTCTGTGTCACAGGTGGTTGTCACAATAAATCCAGAATGATTAAATAGATTATTTAAAGTATATAGACCATTTTATGCATTCTGACCTACAATGTAATAATAAGGTAATAAAATGTAGTATAAGTTGAGCTTAAGACCCGTTTCCATATCATGATATTGTTTAATATGAACACATGTAAACGTTGTAAGAACATGACCTACAGGTTGGTTTCAACAAAACCTCTCCAAGAGCCAGAGCTGTGCTGCTGTCCTTGCTGTACTTTCTGGAGCACACCTACTGTTTGGGGTAGGAATAATAATTTAAGTTTTAAGAGCTTTTAGTATCTTGAGTAGAATTCAATGTCACAGTTTCAAAAATAATGACATAATTATTGCCTTCTACAAAACTCTGTATATTTTTAGATTAAATTTTGATTAGCATTTTCAATCCATGGGCTTTCCACTGCTTTTTCTTTATTTTGGGTGTTCTTGTTTCAATGAGAGAAAACTCTGGCAGGAGAGTCATAAACTCTGTGACTTTGAAGATCAAAATTCTCCTCCCTGCATCACAAATTGCTGTAAGTATGACTTAGGCAAGTTTGTTCTTTGATTTCTTTCCCAGAAAAATCAATTATGTCAGTATTATTCCACTTTACGTGACTATTGCTCCTATATACTCATTTTGCACATTCATTCCGACACCTTCATATAGAAATGGTAGGATTATTAAAGGTAAAAATGCTTTTCTGTGTCAAAATTACAATAACAGCTATAAATGTCAAAGCATTTCTTTTGAAGGACTATTTGTACTTACCCGGATGGTGGAGGATGTTTTTGGCAGGCCAAGAAACACCCTTATTCTTGCTCTTTTTCTCAGAGGCATACAAACTGGAAGACCTCTGCCTCCAGTATTTGCATTGCTGTGGCACACAGGAGCTGCAGAATCAGACTAAAATCCCACTGAAAAAAGGCACTGAACACACAGCTATTGGAAAAGAATCTCCTGAGATTGGTTGGTCCTTATCTTGTGATTATCTAGTACATTTCACAGAACCTCTACGAATCTTTACTTAGTTTTTACAAGCCTATGATATGGTTACAAAGAAGAATTGCATGGAGATGTTTTGAACATTTTTAATCAGATTTTTCATCTGAGTGAATCTCACATTTCAATGACCCTGGATAAAAATCAAGATCTCATGTGCTGACAGCCTGTCCTTGTGTGAACAATCATTTCTTTTTGAAGCCCTCTTAATTGTGCTGAAGATAAGACACCTGAAAAACTGCTGCCAGGAAATGCAGAAAGACTTTTGTCGGTTATTTGTTGTTGTTGCTTTTTCCTTAAATTATTTCTAAATGGGTAATGTACATAAATTTCACAGACTTTCGCAAGAGATTTTTGTGCATTCTTAAGAACATAATTGAAATATCACAGTCTTGTTGTTAAAATGCTTGGTGAGCATTTTTAAAGCCAGCCATTATACTTACAATATAATTTATATTGATCTTAGAGGAAAAAAGAAAACAGGTTCAAACTTATGAACTAAGCTTCTATACTACTCAACACCTGTTCAATAGTCAAAAAGATTTTCTCCTAACTGCGGAAATTTTTTTACCCTTAATCATACATAGCCCCACCCTGGACCTCCATGGGCTGCAGGGGCACAGCTGCCTCCCAAAATGTTCCCCACAGGCTGCAGGGGAATCTCTGCTCTGGCACCTGGAGCACCTCTTCTTCACCAGTGTCTGCTGAGTTGTCTCTCTCACATATTCTCTCTACTGTCTTCAGCTGCAGTTGCATCCAGCCCTTATCCCAGAGGTGCCACCACAGTCTCTGACAGGTTCAGCCTTGGCCATGGCAGGTCTATCTTGGAGCTGGCTGGCACTGTCTCCTTCAGACATGGGAAATTTCCTGACAGCTGGTCACAGAATCCAGCCCATGCAAACCAAACACATTAAAGTCTGGCAAATTTAATATCAAAGTATTTAGTATCTGATGATTAAAGAAAAGAAAAAGAATTTGTCACGTCTCTACACTTTATAATATATTTAAATAGAAGCTATAAAAAACCTCTCCCTTTTAACTTTCCTGTCTCTCCCCCAAAAAAGTTCCTCACTTCCTCAGGACTTTTGAAAGTTCTCCCTGTTTTTTGGGGGTTTTTAAATTAATTTTTAAAATTTTAAATATACCAGCAGACCTCTGATTAAATAAGCAATTTTTTAATGAAAGCAGAAATAGGACTGCTTAAAAACAATAAATCACAACCACCAGAAATACAAGCAAGCTTTATGGATCGATATCTGGGATATGTTAATTGATGTACTCTCTAGTGGATTTTAAGAACACGCAGCTAATTCTATCTAAAATGAAAGCATGTGTCATTATCTCCTCGGGTTCCCAGACGCCCAGTAACTGTTGTAAATGACAGCACAGTGTGAATGTGAAGCAGCTGTGAATAGCTGTTTAATACTATCACTCTAGGCAAACAACATAACGAGAACCAGTTTGACTCAGAAAATGTCCATGGCATTTTCTGTTTATTTTTTGGTGTCATTAAAAAAAAAAGGTAGTCAAACCTCCAATCTCCTCACCTCTCTTCTTGCATCCTGGCATTACAAGGCCTTTGTCATGTGCAGTTTTCATATTGCAGAAATAATTCATCTTGCTCTTTTACGTCTTGCTGACACAAGCATCAATGTGTGCTACATTATTAAACCAGTTGTCTCACTTGACTGGATTTTAAGACAGAATTCTCTTGTAGCCAAGTGAAAAATACTTCACCTCAGAGGAGAAGACCTGTCCACTTGCCTGTGTGTGAAGTATGTGCTGGAATATGTGCAGCTGCTGAGACTGCCTAGCTGATGTTTCTTCGTGCTGCTGTGTTGTGCTTGTGATGTCTACCGAAGTACTGAAAACCCTCCTAAGGTCACACAAGTGCCATGGAAAGCAGAAAAGAGTAAGCTTAGATGCTTGTCTCTGAACTGATTTTCAAAGACATTGTCTATCTAAAAGCTCTCTTTTGTTGGCTGCTTTGTGCTGCTTAAACACTTTTGGTGATTGTCCTCAATGAAACATGGGGACAGGATGGAGCTCACCAAGGAACTAAGGAGGGCTGAGGAGATTGCATAGAGCTAAGAATCATCCCTCAGATGACTGAAACTGTAGGAAGAGTGGGTAGCTGAAAGAGGGTGTGGTGTCATGTTGCTTAGGGCGTAAGGGGTATTTATCCTGCATTTCTAGTAAGTTATATATTGCTTCAAGTATTAGCTGAAAAACACAATGAAAGTTTCAGAGATAGGTAAAGATTATGGAGACATATAAATTACTAATTTATATTATTCCCTTGACCACCACAAGTTTTATGTCTACTTGTTTGGGAAGGGTCACCCTTTGCCTACTTACTGAGTTCTTGCTCTTGAGGTTACTCAGGGGTTTGCATAAATATTTACAAGCTGACTTCTGTGTCCTCTTCATTTCATGTAGCATAGAAAAATAAAAGGAAGAATAAAACCTATTTTCCTCATAATACATGAACTAAAAGAAAATGAAGAGACACACTGTGCATATGGAATAGCAAATGTTCCTTCAAGAGATCTTACGGCAATATAACATGAAGGGATAAATAAAGACTGAAGTATGACTTTTCTTTTTTTAGTAGGAATCTGGAGAATGATTAATCTATTAGTATTGACAGCGGGGTCAACATTTTCCTGCATGTAAGGACTTGAGTAGTTTCTTCTGGTTTTGGATTGCACTAAAGGAATTGTATGCATTTCTATGCTGTTTTGTTGCTGCTGTTCCACTGCTCCAGATGTGGTATCTAGGAGCTGGTATGGTCCTGCTGTGACCACAACTGCAGAGAAAAGAAAGCCTAAACCACAAGCACTGGCTCCCCACTTGGCTGTACTTCATCCTGCAACTCATATGGAAGATAGATAAGAGTCATGCTTTATCACTGTTTTAGTGATAAGCTAATGTTACACATATTCTGGTGAAAAACCTGCTAAACAGAAGGCAAATATTCTATATGTGTGTGTCAAAATTTATACTGTCTCTAGAACTTAGAATTTTTATAGGGAAGCAGGTCCTTGGGCTTATGCGGAAATAGAGAGTCTCATCCCTGTCCTGCTTTGAATAAAGCTGTGCTGAAGTTCTGGGTGGCACTAAGGAAGATGCATGGGTGGATGGGTATATGTGGAACTCGGTGCATTTTGGTTTTGAAGTGTTAGTAAAAAACACTGAGTTTATATGTCCCTCTTCATCTTTCTCGCTGTCATCCTTTGCCAGTAGACCCCTTGCCAATGATTCCAAGCTATGCTTTGAAGAGTAAAGTACCAAACACCACTGTACCACTCAAACAGGCTTGATAACACCACACTACTGGGACAAGTGAGGACAAGAGTACACTTGGATGCCCCTCTGAAAACTGTTCTTTTAGGCAGCCATTGGCACTGCTTTCCACACAAGTGAATTCCTAAGTAGCATGTGCGGTTTCTGGTATTTCTCAGATTTGGGATAGGATTTATTTGACTTGCTGATGAGCTATTAAAAATTATTTTTTTCTTTCCTTTAGTAGGTTGTTAAATGTGAGATGGAATGTTGCATAGTTTCCAAGAGTGGAGATATGTTTAGGGCCTTCTATCCCTCACTGTAATCCCTCTTTTTGATTACTCTGCCTGTATTGATGGGAGGTAAAAGCAAATGTTAATTCAGTGGATCTGCCAGGCATTTAGCATGTAAACCTAGATAAAGAAACCAAATAGCTCTGCTGATCTGGGCAGAAGAGGATTTCTTTCCACTCCCCTTATTCCATCTCATAACCAATCTTCTAAGTTGCCTTCAGCCAACAGTATTTTCTTGCTTTCCCAAATGTCTCTGTGGATGTTCTGTGTGCTCTGCTCTAGGTGTTGGCAGTAACGAATATACTCAAATTTTGTTCACTGAGCACCAGCTTCACACACTTATAAAAATCTGAATTGGTTTCTGCTCTTAACTCCCTCCTGGTCTTATGGACAGTGGTCATACTGTGTAGACCACCAGAAGACACTGGAAAAATATCCTGAAGTAATAAGCTGCTGAAAGATCAAAACCCTTCATTTTCCTAAACATTTAATTGAATGAATTTAGCTCTTCTTAGGGCCATTTTCATACTTATTCAGTCCTCAGAGCAGCAGGCAGCAGTTCAGTCTGCATTGTCAATTGGAACAGTTTCACAGCATATGGTCACTTGGAGGAAATAACCTCTCCATTGATAGCCCTACAGTTCTCTTGAGCTAAATAATGTTAAATTTGACCTTGGTTACCATTCTGCAAAATGGCTACAAAGAATGAATAAGTTAAAAAACTACTGGGCTCAAAAGTTAGTAGTCAATACTTTCTACTCCATCTGAAGGCTGGTTACAACTGAAGTTCCCCAGGGTCTATTCTGGGACCTTGTTTGTTTAATATCGTTATAAATTAGTTGGAAACAGAATGGAGCCCCATCAAATTTGCAGATGACACCAAAACAGAGGGTGCAGTTCATTTGCTTAAGGAATTTGTTGCCTTTCAGAACGAGACTAGAAAAAGCCCCAAGTATGGTCTGAATTCAAATGTTATCTTGCTTTGAACAGAGCATCCCAAGGTCCTCTGCAGCCTGAATGATTCTGGGATTCCAATGGCATTTTCCCCAAAGGATGTTGATTATAACCCTATAAAAAGAAACCAGCAGTGTTGTGAGCTGTTTATCTCACACAGTTCTTTGCAGCTCATTCTCAGGATGATTCAGAATGAGACCTGCAACCTGAGAAACTGATACTTACTGAGTGTGATTTCCTAACAGATTTTCTAAGGAGCTGGGGATACAGTCAGCCGAAGTCCCACACTGAGCTTACAGCTTTGGTAAGGTACCTCACTTGATTTTTCTTTTTAAAAGTTGTGTTAGAGTTGGGATTGATTATGATGACTAGGAAGTTAATGTTAAGTAATTTAAAAATGCTGAAAAAAATATGTGTCTTTAAATTATTATTTCTGTTAATAAATGTGGGCAGGTTTTTGGCCCGTGACAAAGACAGAGCATCTCTGAGAATACTGCCAGTTGGCAGCCCTCTCTGAATAGTTTCAGAATGAGCTTAATAATAGAAAGCTAAATAATTCACATGAATATCATGACACTGTACCATCATTTGGGTAAACAGTTGCTGACAAAAATGGCAGAGCAGCTATGAGTTCCCTGCTGTCTACCTGTGATTAGAATTGAGTGAGTAGCAGGAGTTTCAAAGAATATTGATTTGATAATATTCATTGCTATGTTGTGTTCCCTGGATAAGAAGAGTGGAAAGCTCTTTGTGTACTTACTAGCCTGAATAATTTAAAAATAATTCTGTTTTTCTATAATAGTGAGTGTACATATTTGCATCTCAGATCCTGTTAGAGCCTACTTAGCATATAGAAGAATAAGTTATAATAATTATGAGAAACACTGATGTGAATCTAAAAGAAAAATAATAG
>WEIT01017013.1:657-36171 GCA_013389985.1 Dryoscopus gambensis | reverse complement strand
CGGCGGACGGAGCAGGGTCCGGCCGTGACGATGCCCCCGCGCTGTCTGCGCTCAAGCGGCTGGAGCGGGCACACCGCACGGACCGACTGGACGCCCTATTCGGCTTCGTGCGGCCCGCGGAGCCCGGTGAGCGGACAGGCTGGCTCATCAACATGCACCCGGTACGGGCCGGCTTGGCGGGAGGCGAGCAGGCAGCAGATAGGGCACGGGGGGTTCCCGTGGGGAGACCCTTGATAGGGCCTGGGGAGGGGTTTCCCGCAGAGACACCCCAGCCGTACCAGGGATGGGAGTCCCACGGAGTTATCGCTGGTAGGGCTGGGGGCAGGGGTCCTATAGGGAGGTCCCCGATACAGCCCGGGGTGTGAGGGGAGTCCCACGGAGATACCTCACGTACGGAGTGGGGGAGTGAGTCCCCTGGGGAGACCCACGGTAGGGCCGAGCGAGGAGGTTCCCACAGACAGACCCCGGCCCTACTCGGGGTAGGAGGGGGAGGAGGTCCAGTGTCCCTGCTGGGCCTCGCTATGTTTCCCTGGCCCTACCGGGAGGGAAGTCCCACACGGAGACCTCTGGTAAGCTCCGGGCGGAAACGGTCCCGTGGTGGGGTCCCGGAGGAGTCTCATGGAGGGACCTTGTTGAGTCCTGGTGCCCATGGGCAGACGGAGGTGCTGGATGAGGACCGGCGGTCAGTGAGCGCAGTGGACTACTATTTCATCCAGGAGGATGGGAGCCGCTTCAAGGTGGGTACTGAGGGGGACCAAGTGGGTAGTTTTCCAGGAGGGAATCTGTCACCATTGTCTGTCTGCTCCTTCCTAGGTGGCCCTGCCCTACAAGCCGTACTTCTATATCGCCACCCAGAAGGTGAGGGGGGGCAGGGCTGAGCTCCCCAGGGAGGGAAACAGCATCTTGGGGAGCTCAAGATCTCCTGGGCAGGCTCCCAGATCTCCTGGGAGGATGGTCTCCTCCCAAGGACAGAGACGCACTGCTCAGACCCCGGCTCTCTTGACAGGGCTGCGAGCGGGAAGTGTCCTCCTTCCTCTCCAAGAAGTTCCAAGGGAAGATTGCAAAGCTGGAAACTGTCCCCAAAGAGGACTTGGACCTGGTCTGTAGCCCTCTGTGGGGTTTTTTTTGGATCTTGCACCGCTGCAGTGATGTAGGAAGGGATGAGTAGTGAGAAAAAGCAGCATGCTTGACTTAAGTCTCCTGGTGCTGCTATGGCATCTCAGAAATGTATTTATTATGGCTAAATGCTTATTAGCAGTAATTACGTTCCCTTCCTTGAACATATCAGCTGTTTCAGACAATGAGTTCAGGATATTAATTTCTGGAATTAAAGTGGTTGGAGGAAGAAGCATACTGCAGGAGGGGGATGCTGCTCTTGCTTGACCCATTCTTCCTCTTTTTCCCTGGGTAAATCCCACTTGTGGGTGCCTGCACAAGCAGCAGGGCTGGCTGGGCTCTTGCTGTGCTGCTCTTGTGCTCTTGATACACCCACCAGAATCTCTCCTCAGTGCTTTACTGTCCCACCCATCATCACGTCTCTTTTGGCCAGTCCTTCCACCTGCATCAGTCTTGTTGGCCTTCCACCCCTCCTGCATGGTGCCCATCCCTGAGCTGCTGTTCTGTTCCTGCTTTGCAGCCAAACCACTTGGTGGGCCTGAAGAGGAACTATATCAAGCTGTCCTTCAACACAGTGGAGGACTTGGTGAAGGTGCGGAAGGAGATTTCTCCTGCTATGAGGAAAAACAGGGAGCAGGACCAGACGAGTGATGTCTACACGGCTATGTTGTCGAGGTGGGAGCTCCCCACAGGGAATTCAGTCTCTCTCTCATGTTAATAATTCATAGAACCATGGAATAGTTTGGGTTGGAAGGGACCTCTAAAGGCCATCTAGTCCAACGCACCTGCGGACACCTTTGCCTAGGCCAGGTTGCTCCAAGCCATTCCAGCCTGGCTTTGAACACTTCCAGGGATGGGGCAGCCACAGTTTCTCTGGGCAATCTGTGCCAGCCCCTCACCACCCACTTAGTAATTAGGCCTTCTTGATTATTTCCCAGCTGTCCTCAGAGGTGTTGTCCTGCCTGGGTCTGACCCCATCTATGCGTCTCTGCCACCCATCTTCAGGGTGGTTCTTCCAGCTCTGTGCTGCACATGAGTGCAGTCCCAGAGCTGATGGGATGGAATGTGGTGGTATCTCTGACTGCCTTTCAAATAGTTTGCCTGTTCCCTGTGAAAGGATCCAGAGAGGCAAAAGGCAACCTTACTTCTAGTTGTGAGCAAGACAAAAATAATCCAACATTTTCTTATTTCTCTCCTGTCCCTGACTCCTGCTGCTGGTATCACCAGTGCTGCTGGGTGTCCCTAGGAGACAGACACATGGGTAAGGCAGCTCTTTGTCTCTGCTCTTACAGTGCTCTGAGTGGGGGCAGTTTAAGTACAGATGAGCAAGGAGCCTCCAAAAAAATTGCCAACCAGATGGACAACATTGTAGATATGCGGGAGTATGATGTGCCCTACCATGTTCGCCTTTCCATCGATCTAAAGATCCATGTGGTGAGTAAAGAGCTTTGCTTTCCCAGTCACACTCCTGAAGTGCAGGAGAGTTTTTTCTCTCCAGCGTCTTTACAAAAGTATGGGTGACAATGAGTTCATGTCTAGAGCTCAGTTCTGTTCTGCTGGGCTTCTCCTTAGTTAATGGTACACAGAAAAGCTAACTGATTAATGCACGGCCATAGTTTGAGCCTTTCTTCTGGGCTGCCTGTGATTGCCACAGTTCCATCCCCCGGAGCAGGACAGAGTGACATGGGGATGTGGCCCTGCCATAAGGCATTGCTTGCCCTCATCTCTCCACAGGCTCATTGGTACAACGTGCGATACTGGGGCAACACCTACCCCCCCGAAATCACCCGCCGAGATGACCTTGTGGAGCGGCCGGTGAGCACTGGGCGGGCAGGTGTCCTCTGTGCAGATGTGTCCGACCCAAGGGACTGGTTTCTGACATGGTGCCAGTGTAAAACCATTGTGGTAGGGGGAACGCTGGGCTGGAGTAGTAATTTTTGGGTTGATAAAGCACTAAAATGATTAATGGGGAGATTCTGCTTCACTTACTGGGCCAACACTGGGTTTTATGGGAACCGCCCTTTAACTTTAAGTCAGCTCTGGAATATTTTCTAATATATTTCATCCTGCCCAGGATCCCGTTGTTCTTGCCTTTGATATTGAAACAACCAAACTCCCTTTGAAGTTTCCTGATGCAGACACAGACCAGATCATGATGATCTCCTACATGATTGATGGGCAGGTAAGGATACCAGGGTGGTTTCCTTCAGGCTTGGGCAGCGAAGCCAGGAAGCAGCCTAGCATTCTCCTCCAATCCTGCTGGCTCCAGGCTTGCCATGCTGCCAGCTGCATGGTGTGTGGCTGTGGGAATGGCATTAAATTCTGGGTGATGCACAGGAAACTGAATTTCATGGAACCCAGCCCAGGGAAGGGACGCTTCTCTGTGGGAGAGAGACAACACTGGTGTCCCGTGTTGTCTCTCCATGGCCTCCTTTTCCGATGGTCAATGATGCCTCAATGGATGACTCCCAGAATGTTGTTCCCCCTTGATAGAAGCTCTGGCTTTCAAGGGGAAAGCGTCCCATTGTTTGGACAGCATTTTTGATTTGCCTGCGACTCCAGTCCTCCTCACTGCCTCCTTGTCACCTCCTCAGGGCTACCTGATCACAAACAGGGAGATTGTCTCAGAGGACATTGAAGACTTTGAGTTTACTCCCAAGCCAGAGTATGAGGGTCCATTTTGTGTCTTTAATGAACCAGATGAGGTAAGTCAGTTCTGCACTGCAGAGTTTTACCTGCTTGGAGCTTTTCTTGGCCAGAGAGCTCATTCCCTGGCAGATTGCCTCCCTGGGGAACACGGTAAGTGCGGCAGGGCTGCTGGTGCTTTCGTTTCTCAGGAATAAAGGTAAGAGAGGTCAGGTTTGGGCTAGATGCAGAAGAAAGGGGAAGGCTGGAACAAACTGTGTGGTATCCACCACCTTTCTGTGGAGGAGATGAAGTTCCTTAAAATACATATCTTTTCTGTTTCATCCCAGGCTCATTTAATCCAGAGATGGTTTGAACATGTCCAGGAGACCAAACCCACCATCATTGTCACATACAACGGAGACTTCTTTGACTGGTAAGATCAGGGATGACTAAACTGGCAAGGTATCACCTGAGCTAGAGGGCAGCGTTGGGTTCCATCCTCAACCTCTTTCCATAGTTCAGACAGTGTGGGGAGGCCATGTGGTCACATGTGGAGTGGCCATGTTGGGCACCTCACCAAATCCTGTGGTCCTTGGCTTGGCAGTAGCATTTTCTGAAGAATACCATCCACTTGCCTGAGCTGCTTTTAAACCCTTGGCAATGTGGGAATGTCAGCATATGGATGAGCCCAGTCACGGGAGAGCAGGGAGTGTGTAAAAAGAGACCTGGAAGATATTGGAAGAGGTGCGCAGGCAAGCCTGGGGAAGCAAGGGGAGAGGTACCACATGCCTCCTCCACCAGATGCAGGACACAAGCAAGCAGATTTGTCTCTTGAACCACAAAATGGTTTGAGTTGGAAGAGACCTTAAAAATCATCTTGTTTCAACCCCGCTGCCACGACCAGAGACATCTTCCACTAGACGAGGTTGTTTCAAGGCCCACCTGGCCTTGAACACTTCCAGGAATGATGTGTCCACTTGTCCTGCAGTTCCCTTGTTCCCTGTGACCAGATGCACAGATAAATCACAAGAAAAATTCTTTAGGCAGCCTATAACAAAGTGGTCGTGGAACTATTGTTGGAGATGCAGGAAAATAGCTGTTCTGCTCCTTCTCTTCATACTGCCTCTTTCCCCAGGCCCTTTGTGGAAGCAAGAGCAGCAGCTCATGGAATTAATATGTATCAGGAAATTGGGTTTCAGAAGGATAACCAGGGAGAGTACAAGGCATCCCAGTGCATCCACATGGACTGTCTGAGGTACCGAATGCTGCCCCTCTACCACATAGCCGCGTCTTTATCTCTTCAGTTCAGATTAAATACCTACGGTTGTATTTGAATACTGTTATCACATTCTGTCTATTGGAAGCTTTGTGTGTCACCTTCTTCAGCTGTGCAACAATCCATTTTTGGGTTGTCTTCTTCTCCTTGGCATGCTGCATCCCACAGGAGGTGCCAAGTCTTCCCCTGAAGGGCTCCCAGGGCTGGCTCTTGCCCTGCAACCTTGAGTGTTTGATTGCTGATTTGGGAGGACAGAGAAAGGGAGAAGGGAGTGGGTTAAGATCTGGCCTTTGGAGCAGGATATAGCCTCACCTACCAGCCTCCTGACACAGATGGAAGAGGAAAGGACACATGGGAGAGAGAGAACTTTGGAGTTTTATGTGGGTTTTTCCCCCCTGGGGCAGTCTGGGCTCTGGAGCATAGCTGGATGTCCTTGCAGTTCTCCTTGGGGTCTTCTCCAGTGGTGAAATATTTATCTTAAAGCCACTGAGGGAGCTGGAAGGCGGAAATTATGAGCAGTGATGGTGGGACGGACAGTAGGGTTTGTTCTAGTTGGGCTAGCTGAAGTTGAACAGCCTTGTACACCACTGTTCTTGGATGCTGGGCTGTCCTTAGTAAGAGGTTCCCATGGTAGTCGAGGTCCCCTTCACAATCTTGAGCCTGTTTTGAAGGTGAGGGCTGGATTCTCTGCACAAACTGATATTTTCCTGGTTCTGTCCAGGTGGGTGAAGAGAGACAGTTACCTCCCAGTTGGAAGTCACAACCTGAAAGCAGCAGCTAAAGCAAAACTGGGTTACGATCCAGTGGAGCTGGACCCTGAGGAGATGTGCCGGATGGCCACAGAGGAGCCTCAGGTATTCCCTCCCTATGCTCTATGGGAAAACAAGCCTAGAGCAGCTGCACTATGAGTCTGTAAGTTAAAGTGGTTTTTGAGAAATTAACTGAATCTGTCTCCCCAGACTTAAAATGCCTTAGAGCTCCCAGGGAGAAGGAACAGGATTCCCCTGAAGTGGTTCTGGCCCTGGCATTTCACTGTGCATTCTCTGTATTTATTTACATCAGTGTGGGGTGAAAAGCACCACTGAAATCAGAAACATCACAAAGAACTGAGATCTGCAGGGGGAACAGGAGAGGGTTAGTGCTCGAGGTGTCACAGGCAGGAGGTTCTCCTGAGCCCTGTAGCAACTTCCTGAGACCCAAACTGGGCGGATTCTGTGCCTTCAGCTCATCTTCCCTGTTCCTTCTCAGTTAGAGCTGACATGTTGCTGTTTGATTAGAGCTAAAGCAGGATGGCCTCGGAAGCAAACACCTTATTCTTTACAGCCTAGGCTATGGAGAAATACACCTTTTCCTGCTTCCTGCTGATATGAGAATGGCCAGCAGGAAGCAATGAAAGATCATTGTTATTGAGCCACTCTGTCACATGGGATTGGGATTAATTTGCTTCTCTCATTCCTTGACAGACCCTGGCCACCTACTCAGTGTCTGATGCCGTTGCTACTTACTACATGTATATGAAGTATGTGCATCCCTTCATTTTTGCCTTGTGTACCATCATTCCCATGGAGCCTGATGAGGTGCGTGCTTTGCCAAAATGATGATCTCTTTGTCGGGTGAGGTGCCATATCTCCCACACTGCAGGGATGCTCTGGCCACAGATGTGATTCCCACTGCCTAGACACTCTGCATGTGTGGCAGGGAGGAAGGGAGGGTGGATTTAGGGGCTACTCCTTTCTCCTACAGCTGTGGGGTGTTTCAAGACAGGTTTCTATAAGAAGACCCCCGAGATCTGGCAGTGCAGGGCTGGAGCAAGAAAGGATGGCTGATGCGCCATGCTCAGCCAAGTTCACTTGCAGTCATGGCCATGCAAAGTTGGGTCTCCTGATGACTGTTGTCAACTGTAGGGAGGATGGTTGGGAAGCTGTTGATGCTAAGCCATCAGTCTGTTCCCACCTGGTTGAGCTGACAAAGGCACTTGACAGTGGAGTGGTGTTGCAGATGTGTCACCAGCTGAAGTTGTCCAGCTCGTGTGACAGTCCAGTCTTGCCAGTGCTGGGACAGCACTTCTGGTGAATCACAGACTGGTTTGGGTTGGAAGGGATCTTAAAGATAATTTCATCCACTCTCCTGTCAAGGGCAGGGACACCTTCCACTAGACCAGATTGCTCCAAGCCCTGTCCAACCTGGCCTGGAACACTTCCAGGAATGGGGCAGCCACAGCTTCTCTGGGAAACTTGTGCCAGTCCAATGCCTCACCACCCTCACAGGAAAGCATTTCTTCCTAATATCTAAATCTACTATTTTTGAATATTAAACCAGCTTTGGTTTCTCTCGTGCAGGTGTTAAGAAAGGGATCTGGTACACTGTGCGAGGCACTGCTGATGGTTCAGGCCTACCATGCCAACATCATCTTCCCCAACAAGCAGGAGCAGGAATTCAACAAACTTACAGAAGATGGACATGTGCTGGACTCGGAGACCTACGTGGGAGGCCACGTGGAAGCACTGGAATCTGGGGTCTTCCGCAGCGACATTCCTTGCCGCTTCAAAATGGTAATGGGGCAGCAGCCAGCCCCTGTCCTCATGGAGCAGCGTGGTGGGGAGGGGTAGCTCTTCCACTGTTGCTGGCATCTCCAGTGTGTCCCTGCTGGGCTTGGGCAGCACCTAGAATCACAGAATCAGTGAGGTTGGAAAAGCCCTTTACTGTTGCCAGGTTAACCCAGCATTGCCAATGCCACCATTAAACCGTGTCCCCAAGTGCCACATCTGAATGTTTTCTGAACACTTCCAGGGATAGTGATTTCATCACTGGCCTCAACACCTTGTTCCAATGCTTAGTAACCTCCAGGAGACCCTTGCTACCTGAAGCTGGGCTGGGACAGGGATGGGAGGAGGTCTCTAAGTGGCCATCTGTGCTGCACTGGGAGGGCAAGCGTCACATACTGGAAGCATGCCAGAGCTTGTTGACAGCAGGGGATGGTGGTGAAGTGGGGTTTTGGGTTTGTTTTTCAGCCAGTGGTTCTTGGAAGTCATGCCTTTGTAGCTTGGGGTCCTGTCCTCTCTCCCAAAGTGAGCTTCTTCCTGAAGTGAACCCTTCCTGAGAATCTTTTACTTGTTTCTGGATCAGGCTGCTACCTCCATCACCACCCCCAATGCCTCAACATGTCCCTTACAGCCTAGAGGCTCCCAAGCCAAGCAGGGACAGGGGTGCAGGGTAGGACCTGCCAGCCTGCAGCCAGGGACAGCTGCTCATGGCCTCACTGCCATCTCTGCATCCCTGTAGAATCCTGCTGCCTTCGACTTCCTGGTGCAGCACGTGGAGAAGACCCTGCAGCACGCCATCGAGGAGGAGGAGGGTCTGCCCTTGGATCAGGTCACCAACTTCCAGGAGGTAGAGCACACACAGCATGGCTGAGCTGGGAAGGAAGCTGGGACTGCAGCTCTAAAAGGCTTGTTTGGGTTTGGTTTATGCTCTACAAGGAGAGACTAAGAAGCCCATCTACAGGTTGAGTCCTGCAGCCCAGCTTGGAGATCAGGGACTCTGCCCCATCTGAGGAATGCAGCTCCTGCTTTTCCTGTCGCAGGTTCAACCAAGAGCAAAGCTCTGAGAGAGCTGGGAAGTGATTTAGGTAGAAGGCAGACCTCTCAGATATCCCAAATACTCTTGTTGCTCTTGTTCCCAACTTCTTATCAGCTACAAAAGTGCAGGTTACCCCTCTCCAAATCAAAGTCTGAAGGTCAGCACTAGACTGGGGACCTCTGGTCTTTGCTGTTGTCTCCAGTAACTCATTTGCTCTGGAAAGGTCCTTGATCAAGTCATATTTAGGAAGCAGCTGCTCCCACTTGCCAGGTATCCCTACAGAAAAGCTTACCCTGGAGGTTCAAATCAAAACTTGAAGCACTAGGCGTCGAGGAGTCCCTGATCTGTTCTTTTGGTCCTTTAGATCCATTCCCAGAGCCTGTGGCAGGTGTCCCTGTGAAGAAGAACCAAATTTAAGAAGTATCTGTGAAGAAGAACCAAATTTAAGAAGTATTTGGCTCATTAATTCCTTCCTGCCCTAGTTTCCCTTCTCTTTATCTCACTACAGGTTTGTGATGAAATCAAGGTCAAACTGAATTCTTTGAAGGATGTTCCCAACAGAATTGAGTGTCCTCTTATCTATCACCTGGATGTGGGGGCCATGTACCCCAACATCATTCTGACCAACAGGTTGCAGGTGGGTAACATCAATCTTGTCTCTCCTAATCTGACTTCCAGATGACCTTGATGGTCCCTCTGGATCCCCTTAACAGCAAGGGCTGAAATTTCTGCACAGGGCCGGGGAAGCAGATAAGGCTGGGTGTGAAATTTGGTCATGCTGCCATGGTATTCTGGAATCACAGAATTATTTTGGTTGGAAAAGCCCTCTAAGACCATTGAGTCCAACCACTCTGCCAGCATTGCCGAAACCACCACTAACCCATGTCCCCAAGCGGCACATCCATATCGCTTTTAAATCATTTCAGAGAAATGCCACTCTGGGCAGCCTGTACCAGTGTCTGATCACCCTTCCAGTGAAGGATTTTCCCCTTATATCTAGCCTAAACATCTTCTGGCACAACTTGAGGCTGTTTCCTCACTTGTTCCCTGGGAGTAGAGCCTGAACCCCACCTGGATCCACCCTCCTGTCAGGGAGTTGTAGGAACAAGAATGTTCTCCCTGAGCCTCCTTTTCTCCAGGCTGAGCCCCCCAGCTTCCTCAGCTGCTCCTCATCAGATTTGTGCTCCAGTCCCTTCCCCGGCTCTATTGTTCTTCTCTGGATGGGCAGGTCTTCAGAGACTCAGCTACAGCTTTAGCTAGAACTCTTCCCAAAAACCCAGCTGTTGTTTTGAGGGGCGTGTGCTCCTGAAAGGCTTTGGAAAGGGAAGCTCACTGAGTACCATCTCTGATGTTCACATCTGTGCTCTCCTGCCACTCAGCACCTGTTCTGGCATGAGTTGTCATTTGGGGACCTGTCCCCTCTAACACCTGTGTGTCTGTTACTGCATCCAGCCTTCGGCCATGGTAGATGAGGCCACATGTGCTGCCTGTGACTTCAACAAGCCTGGTGCCAACTGCCAGCGCCGGATGACATGGCAGTGGAGAGGAGAGTTCAGTAAGTACAGGAAGCACCATGTAGTCCAGCCCACAAAGATGGAGTCAAATTCCTGCTTCTCCCCTGGGAGACTGATCACTGTCCTCCTCTGCAGTGCCTGCCAGCCGCAGCGAGTACCACCGCATCCAGCAACAGCTGGAGTCGGAGAAGTTCCCTCCCTTGTTCCCTGATGGACCACCTCGTGCCTTCCACGAGCTCACCCAGGAAGAACAAGCCAAGTATGAGAAAAAGCGCCTGGCAGGTAAAAAAATGAATCAAGGTCATGATCCTGGCAATGTTTTGCAACCTGGACTGTGAGCGGTGTTCAGCAGTAGTGACCCCTCCTAGGGCTGTGGGGTGAGGTCAGGCTGGTCTTAGAACTTCTCCAGGATCCCAACAGACTCGTGCGTGCTTCCTAAGAGGAGCCAGGCACTGGTACCTCTGTCAGTGTTTCCCTTTGTCTTGGAGAGGCAGGATTTGAGCTGAAATATGAATGGCTCCATTTTTTGTAGGGCTGCTAATTAAAGCCAGTTAATGAAAGGGATGCCTCACATTATCCTATCACCTGGAGCAGTGCTGTCCAGCAGAACCACCCAGCTGGCTGGGGGCAAAGCCTGGGTTTGTAGGTGGGCCATATGATTAGTTTGTTTTCCCCCTTGCCCTCCACCTCCATAAAGAGGTGCTGCTTCTTTCCATACTGGGATCTTCCTCTCCTTTTGCAGTAGGACTGTCCCCCACTCACCCATGCCTTATGCTTAGCTGCCTCTCTATCCCTACTGTGCCCATCCCTCTCTAGCAGGGCACCCATCTCTGAGAACCTCCCTCTGCCTCCTCTCTTGACCAGATTACTGCCGCAAGGCATACAAGAAAATCCATGTCACCAAGGTGGAGGAGCGAGTCACCACCATCTGCCAACGAGAAAACTCTTTCTATGTGGACACAGTCCGAGCATTCCGGGACCGCCGATACGAGTTCAAGGGGCTGCACAAGGTACCAAGCTTGGATGCTGGTCAAATTGTCTTGCCAAGCCTGGGGACCTCTTGTGCCTTGCTGAAAACCTCAAAGGATTACTCTATTGGCTTCCAACTGGTAGAGAGCAGGGTTGTATCAGTTATTGGGAAGAAACTCTTCCCTGTGAGGAAGGTGGCACAGGTTGACAAGAGAAGCTGACCCATCCCTTGAAGTGTCCAAGGCCAGGTTGGATGGGACTTAGAGCAACCTGGTCTAGTAGAAGGTGTTCCTGCCCAAGGCAGGGAGTGGGATGAGATGAGCTTTAAGGTCCCTTCCAACCCAAACCATTCTAGGAGGCCCTGGGGCTCTATGTCTGGCAGAGTTAATTAAAGAGCGTGTTGCTTTGCAGTTCCTCCCAGCTGCCTCTTTTGCCATGATTCCCAGGGCTGGCAGAGAGGCTTTTTCTACACTGGTGGTTCTGCTGTTATCCAGGCATCATGGATTGCAGCAGGCAGTGTGTTGAGTTCTTCCCTGCACACATATAGTGCAGCACAGCTGATGTTGGTTGAATTCTGATCAATGGTGGGAGCTACAAGTCTCTTCTGACAAGTGACAAAGCGCCTCTGGCCAACCCTTCCCATGCTGCAAAAGAAAATGGGATGTTTGACTCATGATGCTGATGTTTGGCAAAGATACTCCTGTAGAGCTGCAATGCTATGCTGGGACTGAGTGGAAACCAGTCAGGTGCTACTAGTAGTGGTGTGTGGAATTGTCCTGACTGCCTTTGGCATGCAGGTGTGGAAGAAGAAGCTGTCTGCAGCACTGGAGACAGGAGATGCCTCTGAAGTGAAACGCTGCAAGAACATGGAGATCCTCTATGACTCCCTGCAGCTGGCCCACAAGTGCATCCTGAACTCCTTCTATGGATATGTCATGCGGAAAGGGTAAGTCTCCCCTGGGCCACCCGGGGTCGTCTAGAGAGGACCCTTGGAAACCAGCATTGTCATGGTAAAGTAGTCGCTTCCTGAAGCACCAAGATGAGAGTAGGTCCTGCCTGTAACAGTCTCCTATTGCTTCTACCCTATTATTACTACCCTTCTATTACTTCTCATCCTGGAGACTCTTACCAGACATTAAATGATGGGAATCTTGTCTGTTAGTGGGTTTTCAGCTTTTCTGGAGCATCATAAGTAGAGAATTTCATAGGAGAACAATGTTCCAAGGCCCAGTGTTGATGTGTTTCTTGCCCTTCTTCCCCTGGAGATCCTCCTGCCCTTCCATAGCTGGGTTTTGGAGGAAGCATGTCATGCTTTTAACTGTAACTCCTCTGCTCACAGAGCTCGCTGGTACTCCATGGAAATGGCTGGCATTGTCTGCTTCACAGGGGCAAATATCATCACCCAGGCCAGAGAGCTGATTGAGCAGATTGGGTGAGTGTGTGCTGAGGTGGGGAAGGTCTGTCTGCATCTAGGACAGATGTGGGAGCATGTTAAACACTCGAGTACTGAGAGGGATGGAACACATTTCCTATGAGGAAGGGCTGAGAAAGCTGGGGATTTTCATCCTGGAGAAGAGAAGGCTCCAGGGAGACCTTGGAGCCCCTTTAAGCACTTAAAGGGACTCCAAGAGAGCTGGAGACAGGCTTTGGGCAACAGCCAGGAGTGGTGGGAGGGGGAATGGCTTCCCACTGCCAGAGGGCAGGGTTAGATGGGATATTGGGAATTCCCATTCTTTCCTGCACAAGTTGCCCAGAGAAGCTGTGGCTGCCCCATCCCTGCGAGGGTTTCAAGGCCAGGTTGGACAGGGCTTGGAGTAACCTGGAAGGTAGGGGAAGTTGTCCCTGCCCGAGGCAAGGAGTTGTTGGAATGGCATGAGCTTTAAGGTCCCTTCCAACCTCAAGTGCTCTGTGATTCTCTGATTCTATGGGCATTCAGATTCCTGACACTGCTGTTTTGTATTTGAGGGTTTGCTTTGCAGAAGGGAACAGAGTGGATGCAACAGGCTGCTGCTGTCTTCATGGAGGACCCAGAGCTGATCCTCACTTCTCATCCACTCTGCTCCTGACAGTGGCCTTCCTTCCTTAGGAGACCTCTAGAACTGGATACCGATGGGATTTGGTGTGTCCTTCCCAACAGCTTCCCCGAGAACTTCGTCATCAAGTCAACCAATATCAAGAAGCCAAAAGTGACCATCTCCTACCCAGGTGCCATGCTGAACATCCTGGTGAAGGTGAGTCTGGCACCTGTTCAGGCCAACTGCAGCCTGGGAAAAGGAGGTGGAGAACTGATTAGTGGGGAGAGCCCCTCTTCCATCTCCACTCCCCATGTAGTGAGGGAGATGTCAGGGATGATGGCCCTGGAGAGCATCTGGGTGGAGAAAGAGGCTCAATATCCCCCATCAGAGAGAGGGGTCTGTAAGAGACCAGGTTAGGTGCATGCTTACCTGTGCAGGTAGGGAGTCCAGAGCAAGGTCTAAACCTATCCTCTGCTCACTCCAGGCTCTGTAAGACAAGGAAATATCATTTTAGGGTCCAAAGCCTTTTTCTTCTCAATAGGACAGATGTTTTGACTTTTGAGTCCTAATTTGTGCTGTAGCTCTCAGAGGAGTGCTCAGGGGTCCCTTTGGGCAGGGTGTGTCCCAGGGGCATCCCCTTGTGTGACCAGACAGCTGTCAATTGAAGCTGTTCTCCTGGGGATGTGCCACAGGAAGGCTTCACAAATGACCAGTACCAAGAACTGCAGGATCCAGCCTCACTCACCTACATCACGCGCTCAGAGAACAGCATCTTTTTTGAAGTGGATGGTCCATACCTGGCCATGATCCTTCCAGCCTCCAAAGAGGAGGGCAAGAAGCTGAAGAAAAGGTGAGATTTCAAAGCTTGAAATATTGTCTCTTTCCCTGAGCTAACAGGCTAAGGATCTCATTGCCTTTGTGCTTGTGGGGCATGTTGGTCCTTGCCACCAGAGCCAGCAGCGTTTGACTCACTGGCTTTAAATGGCAAGTTCCTTACATCAGATCATCTTTGAATCCAGCTACTATGGCAGTAAATTTTAGCAGATAACAGCAAATGACATTTCTCCAACCTGGTGACCAGACATCTCCCTGTTTGGCTCTGAGGTGTGCAGGAGAGCTTTGACTTTCCTTCTGAGGATTTCTAATACTGCTTGTATTCAATCTAATCTGTTTAAACTCAGCAGTTCCTGCCTTCCTATCTCTCAGATGTTCAAAGACTTCCAGTAACACTTCTCCTATGTGTTAACCCCTTCCTTCTCCATCTGTAGGTAGGACTGGGTTCTGCCATTACTGGCGCATTATAGGCTAGTTGTACCCAAACTTCACTGACTTCTGAATGACCACCTTGTAACCATGAATGTGAGCTAGAGCAGTAGCATCCATTATTTTGGGGGGCAGCACACAGACCTGGATCTGACTCCAAAAAATGCTGCTGCTATACCCAGCACCCTCTGTCTTCACAATTCTGGGCTTTTTCATGCTTAATCCCTGACGGAAGGAGGTTCAGCACACACCATTCCCTTCCAGTGCCCCTCTCCAAGCAGTTAGTGCCTTCTGCAGGAGTCAAAGTGTTGCCCAGCTCTGAGCAGGCTGTGCTCATAGGACTCCCCTCAGGGCCTCTGGATTCCTATAGATTTGGGATTTTGGAAAGGGCATTTATTTCCTGATCACTCTCCAAGCACAACAGGAGGTGGCTGCAGGCACCATGGTTGGTGGAGGAAGGAAAGGCTGTGCTGATGCGAATGTGGGCAGGTGGGAGAAGGGCTGGCCAAGCAGGTTTGAGTATCTCCTCTCCTCACTGATCATTCCCACAGTGAGGGTTTTTTTGAGACATACAGATAATTTTCAGGGCTGTGAAAGGCAAAACAATGCAAGGGAAAAGGCAAGAGGGAGGAATGTTCCCTTAGGTGTGTCATGGCTGCATCCAGTTTCCTCTCAACCCCTTGCCAGCATTGGAGTTGACAGTTTCCTTCTTTCTAAATCTCTTCCTAATATCTTCATTTCCCCACCTGGGCTCTCATCTGCTACCCTTACTTATATGCAGTTAAGGTCATCCTCCACCAATTAAGGTCACTCCTCACCCTCAGTGCTGCATCGAGGTTTGGCACACTCAGAACAAGAAAACACAGATTGCTGGATTGCTGCTGGATTGAGTCAAGAGGAGGCCGTGGAGATGCTCCAGGGGTTGGAGCCCCTCTGCTCTGGAGCCAGGCTGGGAGAGCTGGGGGTGTTCACATGGAGAAGAGAAGGCTTCAGGGAGACCTTAAAGGCCCCTTCCAGGGCCTAAAGGGGCTCCAGGAGAGCTGGAAAGGGACTGGGGACAAGGGCTGGGAGGGACAGGACAAGGGGGAATGGCTTCCAACTGCCAGAGGGCAGGGCTAGATGGAATACTGGGAAGGAATTCTTGGCTGTGAGGGTGGTGAGACCCTGGCACAGGGTGCCCAGAGAAGCTGTGTCTTCCCCGCTGTGTTCCAGGCCAAGCTGGACAGGGCTTGGAGCAACCTGGTCTAGTGGAAGGTGTCCCTGCCCATGGCAGGGGCATGGGACTGGACAATCATTAAGGTCTCTTCCCCTGTGGTTTGATGAGTCAGTGTGGATGAGCTGGTGCAAGAGCTGATGTCCTTTTCCAGACCAACGTAAAATGGTTGCTAGAGAAGCTGTAGATACTTGAGATAATCCAGGTGCTGCTGCGGCTCCTTTGAACGTGCTGAATGGTGGCACAATGGCATGGGGAGAAGCGCCCTGCAGGACGTCTCCCTTGATGCAGGCCAGGTTTATTCATGCTCTCTCCTAGGTATGCCGTGTTCA
This sequence comes from Dryoscopus gambensis, assembly GCA_013389985.1. Taxonomy (NCBI): domain Eukaryota; kingdom Metazoa; phylum Chordata; class Aves; order Passeriformes; family Malaconotidae; genus Dryoscopus; species Dryoscopus gambensis. Next base: position 20,266 of record WEIT01017013.1, on the reverse strand, counting down.
ACGAGGACGGGTCCCTGGCTGAGCTGAAAGGGTTTGAGGTGAAACGCCGGGGAGAGCTGCAGCTGGTGAAGATATTCCAGTCGTCTGTGTTTGAAGCCTTTCTGAAAGGCAGCACCTTGGAGGAGGTCTACGCTTCTGTGGCCAAGGTGGCCGATTACTGGCTGGATGTGCTCTACAGCAAGGTAGGCACAGCTCAGCACATCTGCGCTCCAAGATGGAGCCTGGGGAGGAGTGTCCAAGCTGGTTGGGCACTGTGGGAGGGTGGACTTTGCTTGCACAGAATCAGTGGTCGCCTGACCACTTTCACCCTCAGTCAGTTCACAGATGACACTGAGCTGTGTGGGAGTGTGGATCTCCTGGAAGGCAGGAAGCTCTGCAGAGGGATCTGGACAGGCTGGATCCATGGGCTGAGGCTAGTGGTGTGAAGTTCAACAAGGTCAAGTGCTGGGTCGTGCACAGGGGTCACAACAACACTGCAGAATGCTCCAGGCTGGAGACAAAGGGTCTGGAAATGTGCCCAACAGGAAGGGACCTGGGGGTGCTGATCAACAGTGACTAAACACGTGCCCACGTAGACAAGAAGGGCAATGGCACCTGGTCTGTACCAGCCATAGTGTGGCCAACAGGACCAGGGCAGTGACCATCCCCCTGTGCTGGACACTGGTGAAGTACCTTGAACCCTGGGGTCAGTGTTTGTCCCCTCATGACAGGAAAGACATTGAGGGGCTGGAGCATGTCCAGGAAGGGAGCAGAGCTCGGGAAGTGGCTGGAGCACAAGTCTGATGAGGAGCAGCTGTGCGGGCTCAGCCTGGACAAAAGGAGGCTCGGGGGGACATTCTTACTCTCCACAACTCCCTGACAGGAGAGTGGAACCAGGTGGGAGTTGGGCACTTCTCCCAGGGAACAAGTGACAGGATGAGAGGAAACAGTCTCAGATTGCAGCAGGGGAGGTTTAGGTTGAGTAATAGAGAAAATTTCATCTCCGAAAGGACTGTCCAACTCTGGCGCAGGCTGCCCATGGCAGTGGTAGAATCCCAATCCCTGGAGGAATTTAAAAGCTGTGTGGATGTGACACTTTTGTACATGGGTTAGTGGTGGCTTTGGCAGTGCTGGGGGAATGGTTGGACTCAGTGATATTAGAGGGCTTTTCAACCCAAATGATTCTGTGATTCTATGAGACAAGGGGGTGGGAGGGAACAAGAGTCTGACTGGGTCCTTGTCATGACCTCCTGGTCTGGAGGTATGATGCTCATCATAAATTCTCATCAGGTTGAATAAAGACACCAGTCATGGGTCAGGAACTCTTACATTTTATTGTACAGTTGCTGTAACTCCCAGCAACCAGCCCACTGCTTAGACTCAAAAGCTGTTGGCCAACAAGCCAGTTCTTACAATAGACTTCCACAAGAGTGGAAGCAAGCGAGCCCCTAATTTTGTACAGAACACTTCAATAAGTTAACTCCCACCACAAGCTCCTTAAAAGGCACTGGCTCACAAGCTGCAATAGACCACCAATATTCAAGGGCCCTGGCTAACAAGCTGCAATGCACCATCACACAAAGGTGCTGGCACATGAGTCACAACACTGCTACTCAAAGGTCCTGGCTAACAAGCCACAATACACCTTTACCAAAGCTCCCCACTCCCACAACAGGGTTCAATACAAGGTATGAAGTAGAATATGATGGCCCTGCTTTGCTCAGGCAAAGCAAGGGAAAACAACAAAAAATATCACCAGTCCTTAGATCTGTGTTGGTCTTGCGTTGGTCATGCCACATGGATGGTCCAGAGCTGGGGCAAACAATGATACAGAGAAAGTGGAAGAGAAAGAGAGGAGGAAAAAAAAGGTGAGGGAAGGAACCTATTTGCTCTATTTCATGCACAGCCAGCCCTTCTCCTGTATGTGAGCTGGAGAGGATACTAAGCGTGAGTCTTAGGGCATAGCAGGGAATTGGCTGAGAATAGCAGTGCCACACCTCCGCAGGACCCTCTCCTCCAATCACACCTTTCCTGTAGCAATACTCAGAATGTTTGAGACAAAACATGCTTAGTTCTGGTCTTCTACAGTCCTTCATTTTGTGATGTTGTTTTACAACACATTTTTGGTGAGCCCAGCTTTGCATGCACAACACAAAGGTGTGCTGCCACAGCCCAGCCGTGGCACAAACTGGTGCCAGCCTGAAACTCACGTGCCCTCTTTTCTATGGATCCCACTGGCAGCTGCAACAGGAAGCAATTCCCAGGCTCCCTGTAAAGAGACACACCAGCTATTTCTGACAGCAGCAAAGTTTGATCATTAGTTCTTGCTAACTTTGGGCTTTTCCCTGTCTTTCAGGCTGCCAACATGCCTGATTCAGAGCTGTTTGAGCTCATCTCAGAGAACCGGTCCATGTCACGCAAACTGGAGGACTATGGGGAGCAGAAGTCCACCTCCATCAGCACTGCCAAGCGCCTGGCAGAGTTTTTGGGGGACCAGATGGTGAAGGATGCAGGACTGAGCTGTCGCTTCATCATTTCCAAGAAACCAGAAGGGTCTCCGGTCACTGAGAGGTAACCCTACCTGGAGGGGCCAGGGCTTCTGGCAGTGTGGGAGAAACCAAGAGAGGATAGGCAGGTAGCAGGAAGAGAGGGAGCTGGAATATATGGCCGGGTGATCACCTGAATCTGGCACAAGCCATGAGCGGGGCAATGGGTAACACCATACAGCCCAGTGGCCTTGCAGGTGTTGAGAAGAAGCCTGGAGGATCTCCACAGGCTGGGATTGTGAGGTGCTAGGACATTGATTCCCTGCCTTCCCCAGGGCCATCCCCCTTGCCATCTTCCAAGCCGAGCCCAGTGTGTGCAAACACTACCTCCGAAAATGGTTGAAGAGTCCCTCGCTGCAGGACTTCAACATCCGTGCGGTGAGTGAGGCATCCCTGCAGATGGCCCCGCATATGAGACAGGGGCTCATCCTTTTGGAGGAACAACCTGGGCAGTGGCTTCCTGTGCTCACAAAGCAGGGGGCTGGGGTGCGGGTGCTCCTGGGATGTTTGATCCTGTGTCTGGGGGCCCTTCTGTTTGACTTTCTTCACTGCCCACGCTCTGCCCTATTCCCAGATCCTGGACTGGGACTACTACATTGAGAGACTGGGCAGCACCATCCAGAAAATCATTACCATTCCTGCAGCCCTGCAGCAGGTACGGGGCAGTGGAGGGGTAGACACAAGGGAAGGATTTGTGCAGAGGACTCGGTGTGATTTGGAGCTGCTCTGCAGGTAAAGAACCCAGTGCCACGGGTCCGACACCCAGACTGGCTTCACAAGAAACTCCTGGAGAAGAATGATGTGTACAAACAGAAAAAAATCAATGAGCTCTTTGTTTCAGAAGGCAAGAGACAGGTAGAGGGGGTGAGAGGAAGATGCTGGCAGTGCCAGTGTGGCTTTTCTCTTGCAGCCCACATCCTCCTTGCTCCCTCAGGTTCTTGCCAGCCATTCTGCAGAGGGGACACCCAACTCACAGGTGGGTGACATAGAGGACTTTGGGGCTGTCAAGATCCCTCAGCCACTGGTTCCCATTGCAAATAAGCGGAAGCGCATCCCTGCAGCAGAGGAAAGCCAACAGCTGTCCCAGGACCTGGAGCTGTCACAGTCCTGGCGGGAGATCCTAGGCCCACCTCCACCCCTTGGCACCACCAAGGTAGGTGAAGCAGATTGTGCAGGGGGTGCCCCAGGACTGTACTCATCCATCCAAGGAGCTTGGGTGCTTCCAGGAGCAAGCTGTGGGTTTCCCAAAACAGTCTGCACAGACATGGCTCAGGGATACAAGGAGAAATATAACCAGGAGACAGAAATGCAACCACTGGTAGAGAAAAGGGGGGGTGGTGGCTTCACAGCTGGGGCAGAAACATGATGTGGGACTGGGGCCCGGAGGGCTAGGCTGTATGGTGTGATGCTGTGGGGCTGGGAAGCCTTTGCTGGTTTCATGCTTGCTGTCACCCCACCCAGAAAGAGCGTCTGGTCTGGCTGCGCTTCCACCAGAAGAAGTGGGAGCTGCAGGCTCGGCAGCGGCAGGAGCGGCGGAAGAGGCGACGGCTGGAGGATGGTGGGGTGGTGGCAGGTGGAGGAGTGGTCCGCGATGCCCTCTCCAAAGGGCTGAGCAGTTACCTGCGCCGGACAGCACGCAGTATCCTGGACTTGCCCTGGCAGGTCGTGCAGGTACTGGGGAGGGGACCTGCCACAGAGCAGCCTGGGGCACAAGCCTCACATTTATACTCTGTAGTCAGTCGGTGAAGTTCAGGAACCCTGATCTACCCAACGTAGGTGTTAGCCCTAGAGAGCCCAGAAAGGGCTGCAGACCCTCAGACTCACAAACATCTGCATGGAAACAGGTGCCCACAGAGTCATTCTTGGTGACTCTGGGATGCATGGGTAGAGCTGCTGGTGGGGCAGTGTTGTAGTCCGTTTCTACAACCTTCCCAGAGAGAGTTATGCCAGCAGGAAAGAACAGGGAATGATCTTTGCATAGGTGTTTCAGAGATGTTTATTTCCTGGCCCCTCACAGGTGCCAGGCTGGGAAGCAAAGACAAGCCTCATGGGAAAAACCCCAACATAAAGGATTTCAGGGGCGGAGGGAACACCTGGGACAACCCACAGGGGAACAGGACCTGGGTACATACAGAGCATGTTCCTTTCCCTGGGGTCCTCCCAGGGGGAGGGGGGGCAGCCCCTACAGGAGGGAGAACCCCGACATCTCACCCCTTTATTTTTATTAAGAAGGTTTTTCTTAAAGGGTTTTAAAGGTCAACATTTGAAATAACAGAATAAACACAAAAATGACAAAAACAATTTCAAAAGAATGTAAGCCACCCTCTGAGTCCCCAGGGTCCAAACAGGTTTTTTCTTGAGCACTCCAGAGCTGGCATCAGGAAACTGAGTCAGGAGAGGGTTTCTTCCATAGGGGTTGGTTCTCTGCGGGTGTTAGCAGTTTAATGTGAGAATACTGTGCCTGCTGGAACTCCAAACAAAGATAGTTAATTCTCAAAAGAAAAAGGTTGTTTTTCCAGGGTTTTTTGCTCCTTCCCTCCCTCTTTTATCCTCCCCTAGGTATTGGAAAGGAATTCTGAGGGAATAGGTTGTTAGCTGCATGGTAAGGGTATGGAAAAGCATGGTTTTGGGAGGCAAACCATGGGAGGAAAAACAGGGTAGGAATTACAGGATAAAAGGGGAAGGTAGGATGGGGGAAGGGAGACTGTAGGGGCTGTTTACAACAAGGATGTTGTTTGGAATAATTGCGGTCTGGAGCATATTGGCTGCCTTTTACAGGAATTCCACCAGGTCCTGTAACGTTGGCTGCCTAGGGGCCTTTTTTACTTTTTTACCTTGAATTATGTCAAATTCCACAATTTCTCCATCTCCCACACTAGGGAGGTATTTTTTGGGGTTGGTCTTTTTAACTGCAGTTTTATGGATGAACATATCTTCTTTGGTGTCATCTCATATGATGAAACCATAGTTGTGTTTCATATTATACCACTTGACAGATGCCAAAACTTTTGTTGCAAGAACTTCCCCTCTCACGGGTCTGTGTCTGTGTTGCTGTTGATGCTGGCCGTGGTCAGCTGGTGCCCCGCCACCCCCAACACCTCGATCGGCTTGATTGGCCCCCTGCACCACTGGCGCTGCTGGCGAGGAGCTGCTAGGGCCACTCGATCGTGCGAGTCGTGCCGCACCGTGTCCGCCGCTCCCGCCTGGCCGCGCCTGCTCCGCTGCCATTGCCACCGGCCCCACACTCCTGGAGGGCCCAGGGGAAGCAGAAAGCGCCGCCACTGCCCCTACGCTGTTGGTTGGGGCATTTTAAAGGCTGCGGCCATGGCGTGTGCTGGCAGGCAGCAGCAGGGACGTCTCTGTCATGCCACGCTGCTTTTCGTGTTGCTATGGTAACCTCTGCTTTTCTCCTTCGGAGCTGCCGGGGCCACACCTCCGCATGCTGGCTCCTCTGCCCACAGGAACTGCCTCGCCACCGCGCATGACTCACAGACCCTGTGGTGCTGCAAGTTCGTCCGCGATCATGCAGTAGCAGGAGGGGCAGAGTCCATGGCAGAACGCGGGCTTTTGGGTGCGTCCAGCACGAGCACCTCCGCTGCTGCCGCCACAAGGGGTGGAAGAAAAGGTCCCATGTCCACAGCCACGCAGTCTGGGGTCTCACTGTCACGGCAGCCATCTTCTCCCTCATGGTTAGGAGCAGAAAAACAGTAAACCCCATGGAGAAACAGCTGATGTACCATGAAAGCTTCAGTAATCATAAAATATTCACGGATATATTCTCCCACTGGTACATGTTCCACCTGTTTCATTAACTCTGTCCAAACATCCTCCCAAAATTCTCCTGTAGGAGTGGCAGAACGACTGATCTTGAATATCAAGTCCCAGAAAACATAAAAGAAATTCTTGAATAGTCAATGAAGAAAATGTTTCAGTTCTTTCTGAGCAAGATTTCTGTTTTGCTGCACAAGGATTTTTTCAATTTCGAGATAGATTTCCCTTAGTGGTTCGGACAGCCATGCTCCTTCCCACAATTCTTCCATAGTCCGAGAGAGCACAGCAAAACAAATGCAAAAGGAGAGACCCAGGGAATTTCGATCTATTCATGGAGTTCCTGTTCCTCTGTTCAGAGTTGCTCTGTTGAGATGTTGAACTGTCTCCAAGGAGTGATCGCTAGGCTGCCCGCATTCTCCACCAACTGTTGCAGTCTGTTTGCAACCTTCTCAGAGACAGTTTTGCCAGCAGGAAAAAATAGGAAAGGATTTTTGCATAGGTGTTTCAGAGATGTTTATTTCCTGGCCCCTCACGGGTGCCAGGCTGGGAAGCAAAGACAAGCCTCATGGGAAAAACCCCAACATAAAGGATTTCAGGGGTGGAGGGAACACTCGGGACGCCCCACAGAGGAACAGGACCTGGGTACATAAAGAGCATGTTCCTTTCCCTGGGGTCCTCCCAGGGGGAGGGGGGGCAGCCCCTACAGGAGGGGGAACCCCAACAGGCCAGCTCTAGTTCAGCCTGCGGGTAGCGCTGCACAGTCACAGAACACCAAAAACATCAGCTGAGGCTGGGGCAGCTTTGGTGTCCCTCTGGTCCCACATCCTGCTCGGGCAGGGCCACCCAGAGCTGGGGTCCCAGGACCACGTCCTGGAATATCTCTAAGGATGGAGAGTGCACACCTTCCCTAAGCAACCTCCACCAGGGTCATCTTTGCAGGGAAAAAGTTTCTGACATGCAGAGGGACCCTCCTGCATTCTGCTTTGTGCCCGTGATGTCTGGTCCTGCCACTGGGCACCACTGGGAAGAGTCAGGTTCTGTTCTTTCTGCACTTCCCTTTAGGAATACATATGTGGATGAGACCCCTCTGAGCTTTATCTGCTCTGGGATGGACAGTCCCAGTTCTGCCAGCCTTTCCTGATATGAAAGATGCTCCAATCCCTTCTTCCTCCTTGTGACCCTTCACTCTATTCATTATGTCTACGTCCTGTGTTGAGGAGGCCAGCATTGGGCACAGGATTCCAGTGGTGCCTAGAAGCAGCCAGTGTATAAATGAAGGGGTGGGGTGGTGCCATCCAGGTGTCCTTACAAACCTTTGTTATGTGTGACATCCTGAGCCCAGCCACTGTCACCCACTTCATCCTCCAGAAAGATCTCAGAGCTGCAGGTGCAGGACTTCAGAGTGATTTGGGTAACATTCCCTGGAGTTGGCTGGCCAGCCTGAGGCAGTTTTCTTCATGGTACCCTGGGACAGTAGCAGGACACAGGGACTCCAGAGCTGAAAGTGATGACTCTCTAAGCCTCCCACTTTGTTTTTAGCCACCGGCTGACCATGTAGATCCCCAGACCACTCTGCAGTGTAGATGTAAGCACTGATGGTATGTTGGATCTCCTGCTAATGCTGACCTTGTGCCCCGTGTCCTGCAGATTGCTGAGACCAGCCAGCCAGGGCTGTTCCGGCTGTGGGCGGTGATAGGGAGTGACCTGCACTGCATCAAGCTGAGCATCCCCCGTGTCTTCTATGTCAACCAGCGCATCCCAAAGCCTGAGGTGGGAACAGCCTACAGAAAGGTGAGGACCTGTCCCTTCTGGAAGAGGAAACAGCTGCTTACACTGAGATAAGGCACTTCACCTCTCCTGTAAGCAGAAGTTACAAGCATCTGCCATGCAACACCTCGTTCTCCCACCCCATGGATATCCCTCACCCAGGCCCTAGTCCCTCTGCTAATCCCAGCCTGCCTGGAAATCAAATTCTCTGTTATGGGAATTTGTAACATGCATGAGCATAACTCACGGATTTCCTTAGGAGAGAAGAGCACAAGGAGCTGGCCTGGCTCAGAGCCCAGCTCCTGGTAGTGGTGTCATATGGTGGGATGTGTCCCAATAATTATGTCCCTTACCTTGGCAGGTAAACAGGATCCTGCCTCGCTCAAACTTAGTTTACAACTTGTACGAATACTCTGTCCCTGAAGACATGTACCAAGAGCACATCAACGAAATCAATGCGGACCTCACTGCTCCGGACATTGAGGGAGTGTATGAGACACAGGTAACTCCTCCAGGTGCTCCGCTTTAAGGGTTGCTGAGCAGTAGCTCATTAGTCTGAGTTCCAGTGGTGAGACACCAAAAATCCAAGACCCTGGACATTGTCCAGGGAACTGGGAGTTATGCTTAAATGGACAGAAATTCTGAGTATCAGCACGTGGGCAGTATGTCAAGAAAGGGAGTTCAGTTTATTTGGAGTTAGGAAACTTTGCGGAAAGAAATGAAGAGTTTCCTCTAAATTAATCCAGAGCCAGCCTGCTGGTATTGGAACCAGGAAAGAGAAGGGGCATTTGGAGTAAAGCTGAAGAAAATCCCAACATATGCTGGAGTGGAACGTAGGTTTGAGTGTCTGAGTGCCATGTCCTCTAATACAAGGTTGTAAAAGCTTTAGAAAAAAAGAACAGCATACAACTTGAAAGTTCAGGAAAAGCAAGAACAACCTAAATGAAATTCTGTAGAAAGCAATGAGGCTAAAATTCAATTTGCCAGTGCTGAAAATGAAGGTGGGAATCTGAGATGCTTGCTTCCAGTCAGGATACTGGTTTGTCCAGCAGATCAAAACCTGATGACAGGAATTTAACTAAGAAGATGTTGTGGTGAAAAGACCTGGCCTGTATGGAAGTGACAGAATAGACCACATCATTGTAAGAGCGGAGTTAAAGCATAAAGGCAGGTGAATTTGATACTGAAATGCACTGTAGGATTATTATGGATGAAAAATCCTGAGTAGGACAAGCTTTGCTGTGATCAGAGGTGCCCCTGGCTATGAAATGCTTTCTGAGGTGCAAGAGGCTGCAAGGGCAAAAAGAACATCACAGAGTTGGGAGACTTTTGCTTCTGAAGTTACTGGTATAAGCTGTGAAGCATTCCAGCAGGACATGGTTAAAGAAAACTCTTTTATTCACCTTAAGATTCTGCTTTTGAAAAATTTGAAGAAAGGTCTCTCAAGGCAAGGTACAACTCTTAATGATTATGTGGAGCCTGTGAAATCCTGTGCTGATAAAAAAGGTTGAACCATATATGCCATGAGCAATTGAAAATGGTGCCTACCAAACTGTACTGAGGTTTAGTAAGCAGCACCCAAAACTTACTTCAGATTACTTGTCTGAAGTGACTGGCATGTACCCAAATTCTTTATATCTATGGACATTCCTCTAGCAAATCTGAGTCCTCTCTGCTCTAGCAGTGTTTACTAAGTGGGAAGAGGAAAAATCAAGAAGCTAGGGGGAAATTAAAATGAACAGCTGAAGTAAAACAAAGGGCACGGAGAAATTTTAAAGATATGAAGGCATGTAGATAATCATGGGGTAGCAGCATCTGTCATCTGAGGAGAGGCTGAGTTGGACTGTGCAGCCCAGAAGAGGCTCAGGGGACCTGTTTGATGGGAAGAGTGGAGAAGAGGAGCCAGGCTCTGCTCTGGTGCCCAGGAAAGAATGGGAGACAGTGGGCACAACCTAAAACATGAAAGTTCTGTGTGAATGTCGGAAAAAACTTCTGCAAGCATTGTTGAGCAGGTTGCCCCAAGGGGTTGTGGAGCTTCCATCCTCAAAGACACAGTTAACCCAGCTGGACACAGACTTGGGCAAGGAAAGATCTCTCTTGATCTTTAAACATCTGCAGTGCAGTTCTGACCATGATCCCAGAAAATACAGCAGTATTTATATACTTCTGTATATAAATACAGGAGTAACACAGGAGGATGCAAAGGAGGGAACAGTTTGCCTTCAGGGATGGAACTTAGATGGGAATGCTTCACCTTGCTGAAGAGATGTAAGGGTCCTCTACAAGTAAAACTAGCACAAGGGAAGAGTAATCAGGCAAGAAATGCTTATTGCTTTTCACTAGTTTGGGACCAGGTTCCTCAGCAAGCCGATCGGGAGTCTCCTGCAGCAGTGGATTTGACAGCTACGGGGTTAATAAAACAGGATGGATCCGTGGTGAATCTCCCACCATGCTGATTATCTGGAGGTTCAGATGGAGCCCCTGCCTCAGAGTGACAAACCACAAGTTGCAGAGCAGCAAGACTGGCCAAGTATTGTTCCACACATCCTCCAAAGTACCTTGATGGTAGGATCTGGGCCTAGATAGGAAGATATGGATTTTGAGACACCTGTTCTATACCTTTAGCAAGGCTGATAATACCAAACTCATGCCAAGGCACCTCAGATATGTGCTACCTGTGGGTTTTAATTGGGTTATTCTAGGTCTGTAACACCCAAGAAGAGCTTAGTAGCAGTTCTTCCATCACATCTCTCCCCATGATTCCAGGTGCCTCTGCTCTTCCGTGCCCTGATCCACCTGGGCTGTGTGTGCATGGTCAGCAGGCAACTTGTCCAGCACCTGGCAGGGCGAGAGGCTGAAACGTTTGACATTGAGCACCTGGAGATGCGCTCGCTGGCCCAGTTCACTTACCTGGAGCCAGGTGAGGCATCCTGGGAGAGGGGCTCCTGGGGCAGCTGGCACCTGTGGGCACCACTGATGCTCTGCGCTCTGTGTCCCCAGGAAGCATTCGCCACATCTACCTGTACCACAGCTCCCAGGGCAGCAAGGCGCTCCTGGGCCTCTTCATCCCCTCACAGCGCAAGGCTGCTGTCTTCGTGCTAGACAAGGTAAGGAGGGCTGTGGAGGGTGGGGAATTGGGGGTGCTGATGGGTGAGAGGCTGGACATGCCCTGGACACGTGCACTGGCAGCAGCCCAACAACCCCCCGTGTCCTGGGCTGATCCCCACAGTGTGGGCAGCAGGAAAGGGAGGGATTCCATCCCTCTGCCTTGCTCAGGTGAGACCCCACATGCAGAGCTGCCTCCAGCCCTGGGGTTTGCAACATAGGAAGGACGTGGAGCTGTTGAAGCAAGTTCACAGGAGGCCATGGAGATGCTCTGATGAGGGCTGGAGACAGGCTGGGAGAGCTGGAGGTGTTCAGCCTGGAGAAGAGAAGGTTCCAGGGAGACCTTAGAGCCCCTTCCAGGGCCTAAAGAGAGCTGGAAAGGAACGTTGGACAAGGGATGGAGTGACAGAATAAGGGGGAATGGGGCCCCACTGCCAGAGGGCAGGGTTAGACGGGATATTGGGAGGAAATTGTTTCCTGTGAGGGTGGTGAGCCCCTGGCACAGGTTTGCCAGAGAAGCTGTGGCTGCCCCATCCCTGGAAGTGTTTTAGGCCAGGTTGGATGGGATCTGGAGCAACCTGGTCTAGTTGACCTCAAGTTGCACCAGGGGAGGTTTAGGATGAATATTGGGAAAAACTTCACCAAAAGGGTTGTCAAGCCCTGGCAGAGCTGCCCAGGGCAGTGGTGGACTCATCATCCCTGGAGGGTTTTAAAAGATGTGAGGATTTGGCACTTGGAGACATGGTTAACTGGTGGCCTTGGCAATGTTGGGTGAACAGCTGGACTTGATCTTAAAGGTATTTTCCATCCTAAACAGTTCTGAGGTTATATGGTGTCCCTGTCCGTGGCAGGGGGTTGGACTAGACAACCTTTAAAGGTCCTTTCCACCCCAGACCATTTCCTGGTAGGGCCAAGCAGCAGGAGGTTTCTCCTCCCATCGCACATCCCCGCTGTGTTTTGGCAGGGCCCCTGGAACCACACATGCCAGGGTCGCTCTCCCTCTGCTCTGACCTGGTCCCTCTTGCACCCAGGTACGCAGCAACCAGATGCCAAACCTCACCACCTTATTCTCTGCGGAGCGTGCGACTCTGCTGGAAAAGGTGGGCGAGGAGCTGCTGCCCCCGGACAAACACACCTTTGAGGTGCGCGCTGAGACTGACCCCAAGGCCATCTACAGAGGTGTCCAGCGGCTGCTCTTGGGTTACAAGGTAAGATGAAGGTGGGGGGAAGGTTTCAGTGAGACGATGGGGACTAAGGGAAGGATGCTGTGGAAGGCGCTGGTGCACCAGTTCCAGGAACACCTGCTCGTAACTGCTGGACCCAAGATCAAGAAGTGGGTGCTTGCTTTGCTTGTGGGTGGGCTTACCTGGAGCAGTGCCAGCAGCAAGGCCACCTCAGGATCTCTCTCCATCCCTGCACTCAGCTAGAGAGCTGGTGGTGTGGAGGTGGGTGAGTGCTTCAGGAATGCTGGGGTGTGCTGTCCCAGGACCGTGGGGACCTGCTGTGGGGGATGGGGCACCTGACACCACCAGCTTCCTGCTGAGCAGGTGAGAGGTGCACTAGGACATGTCCCTTTCTCCTTGGTGCAGGACGAGCGCCGGGGCCCCACGTTAGTGGCTGTGCAGTCCAACTGGGACCTGAAACAGCTGGCAAGCGGGATCCCCATCATTGAGGAGTTCCCCTTGGTCCCCATCCAGCTGGTAGATGACATCAGCTACTCGGTCCTGGACTGGCAGCGCCATGCCGCCCGCCGCATGATCCGCCACTACCTCAACCTGGACACCTGCCTCTCCCAGGCTTTTGAGATGAGCAGGTACCCAGGGTGGCCATGTTCCCCTGAGGCTGCCATACCCTCAGTGGGACCACAGGAGCTGCCTCGTCCCTTAAGGGGACAGGCAGAGTACCTGTTTTCCTGCAGCCATGCTCACACCAATGACCACTGACATCTCTGTGCCTCAGGTACTACCACATCCCCATTGGGAACCTCCCTGATGACATCTCCACCTTTGGCTCCGACCTATTCTTCTCACGCCACCTTCGTCGTCACAACCACCTGTTGTGGCTGTCCCCCACGGCCCGCCCCGACCTGGGGGGTAAGGAGGCTGATGACAACCGCCTGGTCATGGAGTTTGATGAAAGAGCCTCAGTTGAGATCAACAACCCTGGCTGCTACTCCACAGGTGAGGAGGGAGGAGGGTGGTAGCACTGAATGGGGCAGAGCTGAATCCTGTTCTGTGAGTCCTGCAGAGGGGCGGATGCAGTCCCCAAAGAGTCTCTATGGTGACAGTTGTAACCAGCAGCTTTTGGGTTTCAGCATCGATATGGGCAAGGTGGATGCAAGGGGCATGTCCTGGACCAGGGAAGGCTCACCTGTAACATGCGCAGGCATCAAAATGGGAATTTTTTCCTAGTGACCAGTGACAGCAGTACTTGGTAGACCACCTGCAATGTGCCCAAGGACAGCTTACCTGGTCATCCCTGGTGATGCTGGGACAGGACTCTCTTAGGCAGCTTGAGTGTAATGAGTTCTTCTGAGGTCCACTGTTGCAGCTTCCAGGAAGACTGGTGGTCCCCAGAGGGTCAGTAGGTCCAAATCCTGTTGAAAGAGAAGGCTCAGTCAAGACCTATGAAGGTCCAGTTATGCCTGTGAAAGTATCCCCCGCCTAGTGCAGCAGCACCTATAGATCACCCTATACCTGGGAAAACCACTTCTGGCAGCAGCAGGGAGGGTGTTCCTGGTCCTTTCCCTACCTCCCTGCTGACAGTTGTGTCTGCTCTTAGTGTGTCTGGAGCTGGACATCCAGAGCCTGGCTGTGAACACCGTGTTGCAGTCCCACCACGTGAACGACATGGAAGGAGGCTCAAGCATGAGCATTAGCTTCGATGTGATGCAGCAGGCATCCCTGGAGGACATGGTGACAGGGAACCAAGCTGCCAACATCCCAGCCAGCTATGATGAGACTGCCCTCTGCTCCAACACTTTCAGGTGTGGCTTGAGAAACAGCAGGAGGTAGAGCAGGTGGTCTCCACCTGGCAGGTCCCCTCAGGGTCCTGCTACATTCCTTCCTGGCTTTAGCTTTTCCCCAGCAATAGGGCTCCTAAGATGCTCTAAGTATAAATCCAGACCTTGAGTGCATGGCAGGCATCTTCTCCAACACATTGGAAGATCCTCAGAGCTGCTTGGTGCCTCAGCCAGCAGATGTGTGAGGTTGTTGCTTTCTCCTTTGTTCATGCTCCACTAGGTTATAGAGGCAAATATTTACCCTGTGGCTCACGTGCTGAGGGCTGAACAAGGGAGTTCCTGCTCTAAATCCTCTAGTGTGTCCGTAAAGGCATCCATGTCAGGAAGGGGTTGCTGGTGGCTGGTGGGGTGATGCTGATCTCTGCTCGCTGGCAGGATCCTGAAGAGCATGGTGGTGAGCTGGGTGAAGGAGATTACGCAGTACCACAATGTCTATGCAGACAACCAGGTCATTCACTTTTACCGCTGGCTCCGCTCTCCTTCCTCCCTGCTGTACGACCCAGCGCTGCACCGCACACTTCACAACATGATGAAGAAGCTTTTCCTGCAGTAAGTGAGGCCTGAAGTGTGCCAGGCTGGTGGATGGGGAGTGGAGAGGTGTGATGTTAGTGACCAGGATGCTGGCACCCACAGTGATCCTCCAGAGAGGTGGGCAGTAGGGTGGACCTCATCTTCTTTGGGTGGCTTCCCTCGCTTAGTGTTGCTGCACATTGACTCCAGCTGATGGATCAACACATCCTCTGTGGGTTGCATCTGCCCCTTGGGCATTGCTTTACTGCCCACTGACCCCACCCTGTGCCCTGCTGCAGGCTGGTGGCCGAATTCAAGCGCCTGGGCTCCTCTGTGGTCTATGCCAACTTCAACCGCATCATCCTGTGCACCAAGAAGCGGCGCATTGAGGATGCCATCAGCTACATGGAGTACATCATCAACAGGTGGGGTGCACCTGGAGATGGGGGTCCTGGGAGGTGGGGCTGGGGTAGGGCTCAAGGCCAGGGAGCAGGATGCTGACTTTTTGCTTTCTGATGTGCCTCAGAACTGAATTCATTACTTTTTTTTGGCAAAGCTACTGAAGGGACAAAGCTTCCCAGTTCTCTTGCTGTCATGCCTGGAGTAGTGATCTGTCCCTAGCTGTCCTCTATAGGCAGTATTCCAAGAACACTCATAGATCAGGGGTCAGATGGGAAAGGGGACACCCCTCTCCTGGCCAGCACCACATCCCCACAGTGTCCCATGGAAGACAGATGATGCTGACACAGGGACTGACTGCAGTTTCCTCACTCCAGCATCCACTCCAAGGAGATCTTCCACTCTCTGACCATCTCCTTCTCCCGCTGCTGGGAGTTCCTGCTCTGGATGGACCCAGCAAATTATGGAGGTATCAAAGGAAAAGTGGATTCTCGCATCCATTATGGGGAGGTAAGAGATGGGAAGCACCTTGTCCCTTGGGAGCAGGGTGCTGAGGTTGAGCGGAGTAGGGAGATGTTGGCTGGGCATGAGGGACTGCTGTGGCATCTCTGGGTCACCCAGAAGGACACCAGCAAGAGGCAGGCATTGGAGGAGGACAGTGAGGAAGAGGAGGAGGAGGTGGCGAGGGAGGAAGGGGAGCCAGATGTGGAGGAGCTGCTGGAGAACAACTGGAACATAGTGCAGTTCCTGCCCCAGGCTGCCTCCTGCCAGAACTACTTCCTGATGATCATATCAGGTGAGCATTATGGGGAGATGCTGAGGTTATTATGCCCCGCCCAGTGCCAGCTCCAGGCAGGAGCTGGAGCCTTGCCTGTGTCTTCCCAGCCTACATCGTGGCTGTGTACCACAGCATGAAGGAGGAACTGCGGCGTAACACCCCTGGGAGCACCCCCATCAAGAGGAGGAGCACCAGCCAGGTGTCCCAGGAGGCTCTAGGGGAGCTGGGGGCCATGCCTGGTGAGTGCCAAGCCCTGGGGCAGCCCTGCTGCGGGCAGAGAGCCACCCACCTTGCTTGTCCCTATGTGCCATCAATCAACTCAAATGCTCTTCGTCCCTCTAGGCATGATCACCTTCTCACAAGATTACGTGTCCAATGAGCTCACAGAGAGCTTCTTCACCATCACGCAGAAGATCCAGAAGAAGGTGGCTGGTTCCCGCAGTGCCACAGAGCCTTCAGACATGTTCCCAGTCCTGCCTGGCTCCTACCTGCCACTCAACAACCCAGCTCTGGAGTTCATCAAATACGTTTGCAAGGTCAGTGGGGGTGGGCCAGGCCCCTTGACTAAAGGACCGGGATGTGGACTGAAATTCTGGTCCTTGTCCATTGCTGCAGCTTTTCCCAGGAGGGATCTAAAACCAGTTTACTGTGCCCCGAATTCATATGAGGGTCATAAGGATCTGAGCTGCCCTGCTGAGAACAGTCTCTGCTGGTAGGCTCACCTGGCTCTTATCCTTGCAGGTCCTCTCCCTGGATGCCAACATAACCAACCAGGTGAACAAACTACGTCGGGACCTGCTGCGTCTCATTGAGGTGGGCGAGTTCTCAGAAGCAGCCCAGTTTCGGGACCCTTGCCGCTCCTACATGCTTCCTGAAGTCATCTGCAGGAACTGCAACTTCTGCAGGGACCTGGACCTGTGCAAGGACCCTGCCCTCTCCCAGGTGCAGCCTCTTTCCTACGGACAATAGAGGCCCCAGTACAGCAGTGCTGGAGGCCAGTCCATCACCTTACCTACTTTATCTCTTTATCTCCCCTTTGTTTTGCAGCTCTGCCTGCTGCCCGTGATCACCTTCACCTAAAGCCAATTTTCTGTTTATCTTTTCTAGCTGCATTTGATGGGTCTGAGCACACTTGGGCTTTGGCTTATGTTCTGTCCTCTCCAAAAACAAGTTCCACCATTCCAGTGCATGGGATTGGGATTTGTGGTGCTCACCTCCCCCTCTTTGCCCCTAGGATGGGTTGGTGCTGCCCAGCTGGGTCTGCCCCAACTGCCAGGTGCAGTATGACACTGATGCCATCGAGACAGCACTGGTGGAAACCCTGCAGAAGAAGCTGATGGCCTTCGTGCTGCAGGACCTGGTAAGCACAGGGATCTCCGTCTCTGCCCATTTCTGTGGTTGTCCGAGCCTGGACACCTTCACTTTGCCCCTGGCAGAGGGGCTTGGCCTCATCTCCTGACCCACCTGAACTTCCTTGGCGTCTAGATATGCAAGAAGTGTCATGGCGTGAAGGAGACACACATGCCTGTGTACTGCAGCTGTGCTGGAGACTTCACCCTCACCATCTCCTACCAGGTACTTCAACACCGGCCCAGCAGCTTAGTGAGGGGCCCTAACATGCCCTGTACCTCCTCTGCCTCTGCTCTAACTGCACATCCCCTGCCACCTGCTGAGCTGCCCTCTGGCCAGCCCTGCCCAGCTACTCCATCGGAGCCCCTGGCTGCCCAGGGTGATGCCCAGGGAGGATGCTGGGCAGCCCCCTTCCCTCCCTGTTCTCCCCAGGCCTTTATGGACCATGTCAGCGTCTTCCAGAACATCGCCCGGCACTATGGCATGGCCTACCTGCTGGAAACCATTGAGTGGCTGCTGCACACCAACCTCCAGCTCCAGCAGTGACAGCTGGGCTGCTCTTCCTGCCTACTCCATGCTTTCACATCCATGGAGAGTGGTACTGGACCCCCTTGGCCATTGGCCAGACCCCAGAGACACAGTGCACCTCTCCTGCAGTGAGGGAGGGGAGGCAGAACTGTGCTTGGGACTGGGCTGTCTTTGCCCCCAGCTGCCTGGTGGGGCACTTGGGGCTTTGCAGTGGCTGGAGCTGGGCTCCACTGGTCTGTGCTGGTCCCTGGTGTGGTTTTAATTTTCAGTTTCTGTAAATAAACGGGTGGTAGAAGGCAGGTGTAGTTTTTAAGGAGGGTGGAATCAGGCGCTGTGGGTGCCAGTGGCTGTGGTACCACCTGTGGCCTGTGGCATACTGGTGGCTGTGGTACCACTGGCTTCACCCCATCCTCAGCCCAGCCCTTGCCAGCATGAGGCAGGCAGTGCCCACAGGTGCTGCCCACACCTGCCAGCAGTTCCTGCCTGTGGGCAGCTGGCTGCAGTGGGGTGACTTCCTTATGCTAATGCATTTGAGCAGGCTTGGCCTGAACACTTGTCAGCTCTCATTAAGGTATTAGTGGGTCTGTCTGGTGAGGTAGGGGGCCTGAGACCCTATACACATCCCTGCAGCAGGACCAGTAGCCCATGGCTGGAGGCTGTACATGTCCCCACCATGGCAGTGCGGGGCTGGAGGCCACCTGCTCTGACACCCATGTCCCTCCATTCCACCACAGTGAGCAGCCCTAGGCAGGGTTTATTGACAGCCTAGGGCTGGCAGTGGTGGCAAGTGGGCCTTAGGACATGTCTCACTTCTCCATGTGTGCTGCTCCTCATGGAGGCAGCAGGTCCCTCAGAACTGAGGGTTACTGATGGTTTCCAACAGAGCATGCATTATCCACCCTGCCACCATGACCCTTTCCTGCTCTGGTGGTACCTGGAGATGGACGGGACGGGACGGGACGGGATGGGATGGGACGGGACGGGATGGGACGGGACGGGACGGGACGGGACGGGACGGGATGGGATGGGATGGGATGGCCTGAGGTTGGAGCAACCCCACAGTCATGGGACTGAGAAACCATCTAAGGCAGAGACCAATGGGCATTGTGGTGATGGTGGGACAGGGCCACCACCTGTAGTTGTAGCCAGGGAAGCCAAAGTCCTTTCAGGGTGGAGGTAGTGGGAGGAGGAGCATGGGCTGCACTGGCTGGTCCGACAGGTCCGGTTTGCACTTCTGTCTGATGATCACACTGACCCCACACAGCAGCAGGGACTGCCAGCCCTCAGGTGCCATGGGCACAGCATCCCAAAGCGCATGGGCCCACCACAGCCATGGCATCCATGTGGACATGGCACCAGGAGCTTTTGGGCACCTCAATACAAGAAGATTATAAATCTATTAGAGAGCATCCTGTCGCTGGTGGACACAATAAGGACATGTAGACAGGACAGTTGTCAGAAGGAAATGAAGGCAGTAGAAGTATCTTTATTGCTACTTTACAGTATTTATAGATTTCTTATTGCTACAGTTGATTGGAACGTTGAGGTGACACCTCTTCAATCACACTGGCTGGACCAAGAGTCCATCAACCTTTCTCTATCATGGAAAAGGAATGTAAATATAAGGAACAGTTAGATAAACACAAGAAAGCAGTTACAACAATAGCAGGTGTTACTTACATGAAACCATGAGAATCATGAAGCTCTGACTCGAAAATATGCAAAACAATCAGAAAGGCTGAAAACCAAGGCAACATCTCACCCGTTTACCATTATAAAAGAAAAAGGAAAAAGAAAATGAACCATGTTCGATCACTATTTGTGGAGGAATCATCAGTGTGATCACTCAATGAT
>WEIT01017012.1:14383-32868 GCA_013389985.1 Dryoscopus gambensis | reverse complement strand
GGCCCGGAGCAGCCCGCCCGTGTGGCTGCCGGGGCAGCCTGGGGGCGACCGCCGGCCATTGTTCGCCGTCCGCTCTGTGCCGGGGTCCTAGCGGGCTCCGGCGGCAGGGGAAGCAGCCGGAACCGATCCTCAGGGAGTCCCGCTGGCAGCGGCTGGGTGCCCTCTCCCAGCGGGTGGCGGGCGGTACCCCAGTGAGCCTGTTCCCGTCCCGCTGCCCCGGCCGCGGGCAGGGAGGGTCTGGGTGCCTTAGGCTGCTGCTGGGGTTGTTTGATCCCCTCCTTGACCTCGCACGAGTGGTGCTGGGAGAAGGGGTTTCCTTCCCTGGCAGCGCCATTGTGCCCGGACAGCCCGCCGGCTCCTGCTGTCCCTCGCGGGTATGAACTGGGAATGGGCGCCGGGGAGAGCGGCTCGGCCCCGGCAGTCACCGCTCCTGGCAATGGTAAATCGTAGAGTCGTTAGGCTGGAAAAGATCTTTAAAATTGTCAAGTCCAAGCGCTAATCCAGCACCGCCAAGTCCACAGCGTACAAAGAGACGGATGAACAAACAGTGCTCTCCAGGGGCAGTTGAAAAAAACAGGATCAGTGGAGATACTGCTGTCCCTACACCTATATATGTGGTTTGGTCATAGACAAGTAATGTTCTGGGGAGGGATAATAAATCAAAATATACACACCGTCTCTTAAAAATACTTTTACACATGGATGAAGTGTCGGCTATCTTCTTTTTTCCCCTCTTCAATAAAGTATAAATAAATTGGATTATTTTTTACAGGCATTAAGGCATGTTCCACTCACCAGACAGCACTTTCCTACAGCCTGTTACCAGCTGCTGTTCCACAATACAGAGACTTCTGCCACAAAACACTGAAGCTTGCCCTGGGGAAAAAAAAAAACAACACAAAAACAAAACCTTATCTTCTGCAAGGCATTTTAGTGAGAGATCTGATTAATGTCTCTGTACCATGCACAGTATTGCATCCCCCAACTACATACAGCTCTTCATTCATATATTAAATGGTAGTGACAATAGTCAAATAATTACAAGACTACTGAAAAACAGTATTGTGTCAGATTAGATTTGGAATGCTGCTTTTTTCTACTCTTTTTTTTTTCACCCTTTTAAGTAGGAAAACATTAATATAGTTTTATATACCAAACCAAAGGAACAAAAGGAAGACAAGAAGCAGATTCTGCGCATCCAGGATACATATTTGACTAGGTGTATATGTGAGGAGCACAAAATATAACCCACATGGCACAGGATACAAAACTTTAATACAACTACCTGAGATTTATATTTCTATGTATAGCTTTTAAGACAAAATTCTACATGGGGCTAAAGTTTACTAAAGTTACATGTTCTGAGAACATACATATTTCGAACGATGAATACCTGAAGATATGAAAGTAAATAGAAAAGGTGATAGTTGCCAAAAATACATTGTGCCAGCCTCTGTGAGCTGGTAAATTTTATGGATAATTGGTTTTCTATAGAGAAGACTTAGAAGAAGCATCGTATCTCTGGACTTCACTGAAGTATTTAGTAGACTACAAAGTCTTTTTAGTTAAACAACATAATACAGAGATTAATCATAAAAATGGCTGGATGGGTAAGGAACCAGTTAAATGAGCTTGTGCTGAAAAGATTTTACTTGTACTTACCATATTCAGGCCCTAGTTTTACATCAATAGGATGAGGTCCGTAACTTTCTGCTATTTCTCCCCAAAGATAATGCTCTTCTGAGAATTAGCTAAATCCTGTGAAATAAGGAGTGGAGAATGTGATAGTTTTGGCTGTGATAGAGTTGATTTTCTTCACAGTAGCTACTGTGTGACTGTGGTTTGGATTTGTGCTGATACAGGGTTGGTACTTCAGGGATGTTTTAGTCACTGCAGAGCAGGGCTCACACAGCTTCGAGGCCTTTTTGCTTCTCACCGCTTACCACCAAGGGGCCTGGGCGTGCACAAGGATTTGGGAGGGGACACAGCTGGGACAGCTGACCACAGGGATATTCCATACCATATGACATCATGATCAGCATATCGTGCTAGGGGAAAAAGGAAGAGGGGGACATTTGGGGTGATGGCATTTGTCTTCCCAAGTCACTGTTACACATGACAAGGCCCAGCTTTTTTGAGGATGGCTCAACACATGTCTACCCATTGGAAATGGTGAATGAATTCCTTGTCTTGCTTTGCTTGTATGCATGACTTCTGCTTTCCCTATTAAACTGTGTGTATCTCAACCCATGAGTTTTCTCACTTTTACCCTCTGACTCTCTCCCCTATCACATCAGGAGAGGGTGGGGGAAGAGTGAGTAGCTGCATGAGTTTTCAGCCGGGGTTAAACCACAACAACCGAGAGTAAGTTTCATAGAGGTTTATGAATCTCTAATATTCTTCTGTTTGTTCTCCCATGTTCCTGAAGCATTTAGTTATTTACGTCCTCTAGCTAGTCAAAATTGATCCCCCCACCCCCTCCCAAAAAGGATAATTGTGATAAGAATTATCACAGAGTATAAGGTTTCACAGAGAAAGAAAATTACACCGGAGAATGCTGTAGAACATGACTTCCACAGGAGCACAAGGAACTAAAATATTAGAATAACCTTGCATTGCAGCTGAAAGCACTGGGCATAGGAGAGGTACAGGAGAAAGAACCTGGGTCAGAAGGAGGCTAAAAATGAGGTATGGTTATGAGAAGGCGTAGGATTTCTAGAACATATCAGAGAATGCAATATAAGAATAAAATAACGTATAAGGCAAATAGGAAAGACTGTATTTTACAGATTTTTCTACCCATGAATTGAGTATAGAAGCCAATAGTCAAGCAACCATAGAAAGTAATTTCCAGCTTTATAATGAAGACAGCCCTCATTCAGCACCGTGCATGCCAAGTAGGGGAAAAAATGGTGTAAGTTCTAAAGAGCCCTGTGGACTCTTTTAATGCCTAACAAGATGTGCTGTATGGATGCAAATTCAGTGCACTTGAAAAGAAAGCATGTCCTCAAAAGCTTTATGTACACATGGCCATACCCTCACATATATATATGGTTTCCTATGCAAAAGCTGTAATTGTAGGACATCAAAGCTTGTGTTTTTCATCTGATTGCATTCAAAGCAGAAAACCAAGGTTGTTCACATTCCCAGAAATACAGCATCACAGACAGCAATAAGATACTACAAGTATGTCATAGAGACTTCTAATTCCTATAGGTTTATTGCTTGTTATAATCTTCAGGATCAAAGATATGAAAATTTTCAGGTTTAAGAACTAAAACTATCTGTAAAAGATCTCATATCAAGAGGATTAAGTGAAATTCATCATATTTGACTGTCCTTGTAGCTCTTTAATGGCATATACACTCTGTCTAATAAGCATTTACTTGTCTGCCTTTCCTGGAGTTTTCCTCAGCCTGCACCAAATTATCTGGTCATGGACCTAGGCTTAAGGAGGTGCATTTTGTTAACTCTGCCCATTGGACTAAAGTAATAATCACAGATGACAGTAGAAACACTTCCTTCATAGTTTGACTTTTCCATTCTTGATCATGAATATTAGTCAGAGGAAATTAGTGATGAAAATAAGTAAGAGTGTCAAAGGATAATCCTAATCCTGGCAAGATTTGTGTATTTATTTAATTTTAAATACCAAACTTAGCCCTTGATGCTGTAGGTAAATACATTTAGGGTCTGCATAATCAGAACTTAAGAACAGATTCCTGAGGCTTCATATTTCACCTTTAATTTTGGCATTTAATGCAGAAAGATTGAGAATGGGAAGCTTTGTAATACTTTTCAAGCTTTCCCAGAATGAGGGAGGATACAGGGATCCAATCGCACCTCCATAAAGCTATCAACAGGTTGCACTTCAGGCAGACTTACAGTTATGATAGCTTAGAAAAACATTCCACTGTTTATTCCCCAAGCAGTCTTGAAATACCTCAAGCAAACTAGAAACCCCATGAAATTTAATACTGCTTTAAAGACAAATGAGGGTTTCAAGATATTATCAGTGTTTTTAGTAAATCCTATTTTCAATTTATCCTTCTGAAAGCAGATACACAATATAATGATCTAATTTTTCATTTCAATGTTAACACCTGCTGCTAGGAAACTGCATTCTTCATTAAAATGCAAGTACTTTATGGAATGAAAATATATGTTCATTGTGAATGACTTTTTTTGTTTTGAAAGAGTGTTTTAAATGATGAGGCTCAGTGTGGGGAACCACAGTGAGGCCCAGCCTCTCAGTGGTTGGGCAGGTCCACGGGGAAAGGGATGGGGGCTGGTCAGTGTCAGGGACACATCAGCCCAGGCTGGGCTTGTGCCTGGGGAGGCAAAGCTGTGGGAAGCTGTAGATCATCCTGCTGAGGCAACGCTGGGGCAGGGACTGATGGCCCTTGTGGGGCTGCGATGGGGTCCTGGGCTGTGGGCAGGGTTGGGGGAGCCCGGGGGGTGGCCAGGAACAGACAGGACTGGTGGTGCCCTCAGGGCCCTGACAATTTGAAAGCAGTTTTAAAAACATGAGCACTTTAGGCGCACAGGCTGACTCTCTATAACTCATTCTGATTTGTTAGCGGTGGACTCCAGCTTAGCTTTGGGTTTGTTTTTTCTGTATTTAGTTCTTCTTATCTTTCTCTCTTTTTTTTAAAGTTTTTGGTACAATGCATAATACATGTCACCATAGCCAGGAACAGCAAAACTAGAATAAAGGACAAGATCTTTGCGACTGTCTCCCCTATTAATTGCAGGAACCAAAAAGCTGATAAATTATGCAGATCTAAATATAAATATTATATATAAAAATATAAAGATATAAACGTTCAGATCTCTTCACTCTCAGTGACAGGACTTGAGGAAATGGCATGAAGCTAAGTCAGGGAAGGTTTGTGTTGGATATCAGGAAAAGATTTTTCACACAGGCAGAGCTTGAGCACTGCAGCAGGCTCCCCAGGGAAGTGGTCACTGTACAAAGCCTGACAGAGTTCAAGAAGTGTTTGGATAACACTCTCTGGCACATGGTGTGACTCTTGGGGTGTCCTGTGCAAGGCCAGGAGTTGGACTTGATGATCCTGATGGGACCCTTCCAACTCAGCATGTTCTATGACTCTATAAGGCTTTCTTCTTGCAGGTCAGTATTAATTTTGAACCATTCATTGTACATAAACATTGGTACAATCCTCAATTTTAATATGGAAATACCTGACAAGAAAACTGACATACATATTTATATAGAAAAGTCCTTCAAAATGCAAAGCTGAATTTATAGCCTCTGAAATGGAGTATAGAATGGATTGTTTTTCTTGGCTCACTGAGGCTTTTGCATTAGACTTGAAAAGATGGCACTGATACCAGCTGTGTTATTCACAACCAAGGATTTTAGATGCTAGGTTGGTCTTGTGACATTTGCTGCACTCATGCTCTGCTCAGCTTTTGTGACCTGGTGCATGAGATTTTGGATCTGGGGATCAGTGATAAACTGTTACTGATAGGTAAAACCTTATAAAATGAAGGCCCTGTTGCCTTTGTAAAATCATGGCTCAGGCCTGTTATTTTGGCTTATTAGAAAAGGACTGTGGGAAAGAGACATGGCTGAATTAGGGGTAGAGAAACATGCTGCATGACTGTTGCATGCTCACATCGTGATGTATGGTGGTTGGTTGAATTATGTTTGTTATGCCTTAAAACTATGTAAACTGATAACTGGCTAACTGCTTTAAAAGGCTGGGTTTTTGCAATAAAGAGGCTCTCCTTTGCACCTGCCTGGGACTCTGTGTCACTCCTTATTGCAACAATAAACCATCACAGGTCACGGCAGAGGTTTTGCCACAGTAGGAGATGTGGGCCGTTCTTCCTGTTCTGGAGACGTTCAGACCTCCTGCTGAAGTCAGTGGGGTTTTGGGAAGCAATGAACACATTGCTAAGGCCTGAATAGGGCTGGGAACGTAGGCTGAGAGGTTGTTCCATGCAATTGTTCCAAAGTTTCTGTTGTCGGTAACATTTTTCACTAAGTAATTCACACTCATTTCCCATCTATTTTCAGGCATTAAATGTCAGCTTTCAATAAGAAAGCCAAAGCTGACTTGCCCACTTGATTCTAAGTAACAAAATTTACCTGAATTACAGTTATTATATTTGTAGTTTAAAAACCCTTCTTTTGTTATGATTATAAAGCAGAAATATTTTACCCAAAGTTTTCTTTTTATATAGAGTGTGAGGCTGTTATTTGAATCAAGCCTCTGAACAGCGTCCATCTGAGGAGACACGCTAGGGGAATTGTGGTTCGGGGAAACGGTACATTGACTGACTGTCAGTGGAAAAGAGACTGGAAAAGGTAATCTGTTTCAAGACATCTTGAGGGCTTGGAATGCATGGTAGGGGGTGGGTCAGACCTTGCTGTGGTGAGGTGGTGCCCTGTCCCTCATATTCCCCCCAGCCCCTCAGTGTCTGTCAATCATGGCACACTGGAGGCAGCCCAAGTTTTGCCTAACCCAGTCCCTGAGTGGCTGAGAGACTGGAAGTCCCTCCTGGGAGGAAGGCCCAGGATGGGCTAAAAAGGTTTAAGAAGGGTCACTACAAGGCAAGCACATTGTCCTTTAACCTTACCTTCATCTTGGAGCTTTACATCGCAGGAAACACAGAGTTGGCAGCTGTGTGTCTGTTTTCTATATCTTTCTGATGCCATGATGATTTTTTACTTTTTTATATACTCCTCTTATATACCCTTTCACATACCCTTTTGCACAGCTTTTATGTATCCTTAGTGCTTTTAGCCCACATACTTGTAACTCCCTAATTCTGATAAGTAGCTTAGACCCAAAGTTCCGTTAAGCCAAGAGACTGAACATCTTGGAAGCCTCGCAGCTGGGGGTCACAAAGCCCAGACAGCAAGGTCCTCTGCAGAACACATTCTGTAAACTAAGACAGGCCTATGCAGGTGGAAGGTTCCTCGGAACAGGGGCTTCTCTAGAGCCTCTCATTGGGGAATCTTTGATAGATATGCTAATGGGCAAGGTCTATAAGTGCATACGTGAATCATCGTGTGTGTGCATTTTCGGTGTGCGTTCTAGGGTGCATTTTGGTGCATTCTACCTGGATGTGGTGCACCTGATGATCCTTAAATAAATACTGAGGTAAAACCCTTTTTTCCCCTCTAACCATGTTTGGCTTTTAATTCTAAGCCCAGGGAAAGGCAACATTTCCTGTCTTTCCTTTTTTCTCCCTTTCTTCTTCTTCTTCTGTCGTCTCACAGAATGTAACATTGAATGGATTATTAGGTTTTCTGTGTTCAATGGGATAAGCCTATGCTGTGATGTTATTGTAGTATTTACTCTTTTGCCAATGTTCTTTAATTGTCTGTAGCTTGCCAGTAAACTTTTGTGTATTTTTACCTCTTGAGAATATTTGGTTGGAATTTTCTCCTTTGTGTTTACCCAGAGCAAAAGAACCTTGATTTAGCCCAAGGTTTAAGAGACCGGGGTGTAACAGTGACAAAATTTTTAACCCTCTGAGCCAGCTGTATTCCTCAAAAGAAGGGTTAAGGAACTACATATGCATCTGATGCAAATTTCCCTAACTCCATTACTGTCAAGTGAAATGCAGTGATAGACGCAAGTGGAAGATCTGACTGCATAAAGCTGCCTTGCCATTACACAATCAATACTCAGAGGAAACAACTCATGTCTTTTTGTGGAAAGCCATCAGATGAGGTACTGGTAACAATGAATTCCTGTGTATGTTACTTAATTGGTGGTCTTTTTCTAGAAGTATTTTTTGCTATGTTAATTTTTTTTTCCTTTCAGTGAGCTCATAATACAAACAATAACTTTCTAGGATGTAATTGTCTCTCCTTTCAGTTTTTCATCAGAACAAATATCTGTTTGCTAAATCAACCTGATTTACTAATTAGCATCTGGATCTTATGTACACACTATGCACATACGCAGTAATACCCCTATTATATTATATTAGCTTTTTAAGGGCTCATCTAATTTTTACTTTATACATAATCCTTGAAAATTAGATTTGCATAAAGTAATTTAAATAGACAGGGCAAACTAGAAGTATATAATTATGTGTAGCTCTGAAATAAATACATTTTCAGTTTTCATTTCCATAGCTGAGTTCATAATTTAGCCCCTGAATATCTGAATTAATAATAAAATGACAGTATTCCACTGTCATATATGTACTTACACGGAATTTACAGACAGGGTCTCCTTTTTTATACTTAGTGGATTACCTACGGGGTGAGTAAACCTTGATCCTCCTCTAGAAGCTGGAGGAAAGGGAGAAGCTGAGAGGCACTCTCCACTCCAGTCTATTAAACAACTAAAGAGACTTTTTCCTATCAAGATTTCTACTACTTCCAGTGTGCAGAACTTGGGCTCCTAAACTTGGTTCTCTACATTCTATTGAAATGAGATGCTTGTAATAACCTTAAGACTACAACAAAAGTATCTACCTGCCTTTCAAAGTGAACCTTTTCTTCAGACCCACTGTTTGTCTGAGACCAGCCTATGACATTACTTTTAGAGATTTTAACAATTCTTCACAGAGAGTTCATAATTATGGGTTTGCATGAAAATGATTCTGAAGGCACAGTGAGGTAAATACACTCCTTCCTGGTTTTGTCTATCCATTTTCTACACCTTGTAGATATTTTTCTGTAACCTACAAGTTCTGTTGTAGACTTTGAATTGCCAATACATAAGCGTGCTGTTCAATGTCCATACACAGTGGCAAGATATGTTACCACTTAGGATGATTTTACTATGTTTGCTTTTATTTGTATAAGGCTGCCTCCAGGAGTCAAGTGAAACACAGGAAACTTAGTTTGCATAAAGAGAAATAATTTGAGTCTTCTCCATGACAAAGTGTTAAGTGTGTGAGGATAACAATAACACATCAGTTAAATAGAAGCTGAAGCAGTTCCAGAATTTGATAGCACATACACTGATTGTTAAACGTAATCATGTATCTATATACTGATCAAGAAGGTGGTGCTGATAAATTTTTAGCTTGGATGACCAATACTATCTGAGAAGCTGGATACTAGTTAATTATTTTAACACACAACGTAGTGTCATAGTTTTGCATTCATTTGACATTTGTGAAAGTTATAGCCCTATGCTTAAAGTTAAATACATTGCTTGAACTTTTTACTACTGCATCAAGCTCTGCACTTGCTTTTAAAGGGCTCTTAAAGAAAAAAAGCCTGCAGTCCAGGATTCAAAGAAGAATGTGGGAGGCAGTATTATAGCAATGACTCTATGCTGGGAATTAGGACTCCAGCCAATAAAGAAATGAGATTCTAGAACAACTTTCCCAAAGCTATTTGAAGAAACAGATTAAGCCAATGAGTTTTTAGACTGAGTTGACAAATTAGTGAAGTGGATGACATACAGATACTTGCAATACCAGGACCCTATAGAATACCAGGAAATCCCTTTGAATTATAGAAAGCTGTCAAAAATTCTAACACAAAGACAGCACAAGGAGCAAAGGGAAAGAGATGTGTTAGAGATAGAAAGCCATCATGTCAGCCAGGACTCTGGACAGCATGGATGCCTCTAGGCAACAGATCCTGCCCTAAGTTAAGCAATCCTCCAGGATGCTCAGAAGAAAATGGAGACAACATTAACAAACTTACTTGAACTATCCCCTGAACAAATGGCAAATTATGACTGGCTCACACTTGAGAAAAATGGCCAGAATGAGCAGCTCAGGAGCACTGCATAAACCCTAACACAGCTGCATAAAGGACTCGCTGAATAACTCTGAATAATAGGACAGCACATAAAAATCAGTCTGCAGATAAATTTCAGCAGGAAAAAGCAAAAAAATAAAAGGTTACATTCTCTGAATAAATGCTTTACTGCAAATACTTTTCCCAGTTCTCTTGAAATGAAGAGAGTTTGCTCTAGCAGCAGAGAAAATACAGCTGTGATAATAGATGATAATTTACTCATTTAAAGCTGAAAGGATATTCTCTTCCATACCTGAATTTTATCCATTGCTAAATGAAAAGGACATCCTTAAGTCATTTAATATTACATGAAATGTGGAGTCCAAACAAATCAAGCAGATCTTCAATCAACACTCAGGGAAGACATGGCCAGGCCAGCAGTGGAAGGAGCAACCTCTTCAGTCCTGGGCATCAGGAGACGGAGCAGTGCAAGCCCCCCTTTCCCTGCCCCCATTGCCACTGCAGCTGCAGCTCAGTATAAGCCCTTAAGAGTAATTCCAATTTGACAGCTTGCATAGGTGTGAATACATTTAAGTAAAAAGAAACCCTGCCAACTTTAGATGAATTAAACAACTGTGACACACACTGGGCCAGATTCTGTAATGCACAACAAATTTACAACTGTGACTGTTAACTGGAGTCCCAGTTCATTTTTAATACTGTAGTTAACAAAGCTGTATACAGATGCAGTGCTTGTTAAAGAGGTTAGAATGTTTCAGTGTTTCTGTCTGAGACTGCCTTTTGCAGTGGATTTTCATATCACATTTTAAAAATGGTTATTTGGATTGAGGGCCATATTTGCACTTGCATGTCTAGTATCTGCTATTTATCCTTTCAAAAGTTTTCTGATATGTTGTGATACACACATATAACACTTCTAGGCAGAGACCGTGTGCCACTAACTAATCTCTCTTTGGCTCTTAATTAATGTCTCAAAGAATGATTCTATGGTAAACATAAAAAAACTAAACTTCAGAAAAGTTCTTGTGGTGTTATTCATAACAGCTTAATCTTCTGCTTTTTTTATCCACTTACCTAGGTAAAGCAAAAACGAGTTAAAACTTGGGAGCAAATAACAAGTTGTATAATGTTTCTGCAAAAGCCAATGAAATCCAAAATATGCATCTGTCATTTGTTTGCTGAATCAAATATTTCAGAAGAAATGTAATGTTAGTTTTAAATTTTCAAATGTCACTGTTCAATAGAAAATGTCATCTTTTCAGCAGGAACATGGAACTTAACAACAGCATAATGAAAGTGCAGTGAACTTCTGGATATGAATTTGACCTACCCGTGGTTCAGTCTTCATGCCTGTGAAGGGTTCTGGTAGCCTTGAGGAACTGAGAGGAAATATGAGCCAGGTTGGGAACACACAGGGACTCAACACATGCAGGTCCATTGGTTTCTAGCTGTGAGGGTACTCTTGTAGCCCAAATATTAAATGTTGAACTCTGAGAGAAATCTCTAAATTAAGATTAAATGTTTTGCTGTCATGTACAGATGTTATCAGCTTTGATCAGCTCTTTTCTGGCAGAAAAAGAATTATTAAGGAAGTGGTAAGAGTGAGGCAGCTGTTTAAAATATGGCATCTTTTTATTCAACAGGTTCTGCTCCTCTAGGTGAGGGCCTATGCTCATTAATCTTTCTTTTGGAACAGAATTTGAAGCCAAGTACCTAAAATCTGAGCAGTAGAATTGTGCAACCTTTTTTATGTCCACACATCCGCATTCTTTCTGATTCCAATAATATGATGCTCTTTTTTAATAAATGCATCTCTGGAAGGTAAAAATAAAGGAATGGTCCTTTCTTTTCGGTTAAGTAGGTACTTACTAGGAAACCAATATCTCTGAACATGCAAAAGATGTTCTGTTCGTATTTGTCCATTCAGGAGCTTGCACTATGTTTATTCCTCTGAAAAGACAGTTCCATGCAAAGTACATTGTCTGTGTTATGTATTGTCAATAAACATGTTTCCGTTATTGAACACTGATAGGACCAAACCAGGAGAAAAAGCACTTCATATTCCAAATCAAACTTCAGATGACAAAGGCCAATAAAAACACCTTAATGAATGCTTTTAAAAAGACCTTAAGTGATGATTCAGAGACGTAGAGTAATAAGAACAGAGTAATAGTGTCATTTTAAGAGCATTTGAGAACAGGATCACATTTATACCACATTTCTGTGAGAAGTGTAAGCCAAGAACAGCAGCCTTGCCCTTCATCTGCCTCTAAATACAAACTGCTGCCCTCTCGATTGCCCTCTGCTTTAGGCTGACAAAGGCATTCTCATTACTGAGCAGCAAAACAGTTTGAATTAATCTGGATTAAAATGAATCATTACTATTTTTTCCTTCAAGTGAACTTTGAAGTGGACCAGTTCTATTTAGCTCATTGCTTGGCAATGCAAATACTTATACTGGCAGCAGGCAGGGAGCAACAAAGGGACAAGAGCAAGCATTTGGGAACAGAGAAAGGGCAGGGCTGTTCTTTTTGGCAGCAGTGCTATACTGCTTGCAGAATTGCAATGTTAAAGCATCCCATCCCAACTCCGCTTATGCTAACAGAACCAAAGCAGAGCAGGCTATGCTGGGTGGGAGGCTTGAACAAGGCAATCAAACCCCACACTGTTACAGTGGCCAGGGTGTTCGTTGGTAATGAGGTCTCAAGTAGTAAATAGTTTAAAAGCCAACAATGGAGCAATCAGTCATGCAGCTTTTGTGAAACGATGTGGAGACCAAATTCAGATTTGTGCTGCAGCTGGTTAGCACTGTGCTGCCGACACAAAGCAGCTCTAAAGCCAAGGTAGCCAATTAACGCAGACAACTGGCACAGCATGTCTTACACCATTGCTCTCCCAGCAGCTGGCTACTTCTCTGCTTGAAAAGGGAGTGTAGGCAGATCATCCCTGATCTCAGACTCTCTTATCTGTCCCAGGGGCTCTTATTTGTTGACACAGTCCTGAGCCTTTATATCTCATTTAAAATTGCTATAAGAGCAGCAGAGGGGTAAATGTTTACACCTTCAGGCTGCTTCTGCTCTGAGCAAGGTGTGGGCTCTTTGGCTGCACAACTTTCCTTGTTCCACAAATATGCCCTCCAACAAAGAAAACCAGGAAAAGTAAATACCTTGCAGTAGAAGAAAAATATTCTCTTTATTGTTTATGTATATTGGAACACTTGCTAAGTGGTAGCTTAAAGTATGTAGTTGATGGAAATGAGAAATTGCTTGTGATTTGGAATACACAAAGCACTTGATAGCTATCTGATCACATTACAGTGCATAGAAAGTTCACTTCCTAGGGCTCTCTGGGCAGGACAAGCTACATACCTTGTTAAGGAAGTGTTTAAAGCACCTAATTACTTCATCTTTTTCCATGAACTTAAAGTATCTTTCACATGATCAAAAAGTCACCTTCATTATGGAACAGATGCTTTTTCAGTCAAGAGTACAGGAATCTCATGCTTCATGGTTCCCAGTGTGATCAGTGGTAGGAAGAGCTGTGTGCTCACCTGTGTGCTCAGTGTCGTGGCAGGCAGCCCACCACGTTGAGAGAAATTCTGCTGTGGTGGCACGGGACTGCTAGAGGATTCACCAAAGGACTCCTGGGAGGGTGCACTGACCTGTAGCCTGCTCATGTCACTGTGTTTCCAAGAAAGTGGAAAACAGGGAGAGGGCCTGAGACTGGGAACTGTTCTCACTGCTTCTGCAAGTGACCTGCACTAGGGAAAAGTGAGAATTCATAATGCAGGATGACGTTATTGTCTTAATTGCTATTGCATGATACTGAGAGGACATTTTTCTGAGGCAGATAAACACCTGTAAATCATAGAGACACAGTGTGTTACCAATCCATGGATCTCAGCAGCATTCCTTACACTTATAAAATCATATAGTTGGACCGTCACATCTGGCTAAAAGAATTTACTGACAAGAACTGATGAAGAGATGGGTTCCCTATGTGTTTGCTCATACAGATGCTGATTCTGGGTTCATGAAATACATAGTTCAAGTTGCTCTTTCTGCAATCAACATGCTTCAGGAAACAATGAAACTGAAAAATTTCTGTTCATTCCCCATTCCAGCCTTAGAACCAAATTTTGCACTCAAGAAGAAAAATGTGCAGATTCCTTTGTTTGTGCAGCTTTTAATCATATCTGTATATGTGAGAAGTGTTTGAAATTACTACAAACTTCTACCTCTTGATTACCTCAAGTCTGTAATGCATAAAAGGATGTTTTAAGGCTATGGACCCACATTTCTACCAAAATTCTTCAGATTTAAAATCTACCAATGGCCTCATATAGCATTCTTTTTACACGTTTCTATTCCTTCAGCTTTTCTACTCATCTGTTACAAACAATTAAATCACTGGATTTTTCATTGTTTGAAATAACTGGTTGCATTACCATCTGGAAACAATACATTTTAAGTACATAATTACGGATGTTTGGAATCCCAGGAACCCAACTTTATATGCACAGGACTAGGAGGCAGCATGCTCGGAAATGGGAAAGGTATTGTCAGCTGTGTGATGAACAGTTAGGAGGAAAGGAGGAGCAATTCTCCATCGCTTGTCTGCTGCCTTCACGTCACTAGCCTGAGAAAGCTAAATTCAGATTTGACTGTAGAGCAAAAGGGAATGTTTTAGACTGCTCTCACTTGCACTGAATTTTAATGATTGCAGTGGCACAAGGGGACCCTAGTTGAGCTGTAGCCTCTAAGTCCTCATCCTTCTTACTATGAAGCTGGAAACCTGACTTTACACTTATTTCCAGGACGTGCAGAGATGAAGCACATTACATGACAGGACTGTGGAGGATAACCACGTGCATAATAACTTCATGGTGGAAAATGTTTCCATATTCTGAAACAGAAGCTGCAATATAGGATGCTGAATGTCTGCAAAATCAGCATATCTCAA
The DNA here is from genome assembly GCA_013389985.1 of Dryoscopus gambensis. Lineage (NCBI taxonomy): Eukaryota > Metazoa > Chordata > Aves > Passeriformes > Malaconotidae > Dryoscopus > Dryoscopus gambensis. The sequence continues at coordinate 18,194 of WEIT01017012.1, read as the reverse complement.
AGCTATGACAGTCAAAACCTAGCTAAAGCACTGGCTATTAGCTAAACTTTGACTAGTGTAAAATGGCTGACTCCACCCCCTTTCCTACCATTCCTTTCCTTTCATATGACCTATTTCACAATGTATTCATTTGCCACAATGTATTCCAATTGGAAATAGTCAGACAGGTCCTCCAGCTTCATCAGTGTCAGCTTCAGGCCCAGCTCAGCCTCAGGAATCACATCAGAGCAAGTACTTCATACTGAAAAAAAGTTATCAAGCAACTCAAAAAAAAAAAAAAAGTAAAAAGAGTTCATTACATACAGGCCCAAACACACCATCTAATGTAAATTATATTTACCTTTGATTTCTTAGTGTCTGCATTCCCACTTCTCCATTATCTTTCTGATTTTTTTCCCTAGGGTTACGTTGCCCTGAAAGACATTTAGCTTCTAGTTCTTTAAAGTTACTGTCTGACAGGGCACCCATCACTCCATTCCCCTACTATCAAACTTCAGTACTAGTTGGCTGAGAAGAAAACCCCAAACCTCTGACCTGCATGAATGTCTGCTTGATTAAAAGTATTCCTCCTAAATCAGCAAGTTAAAATCCACACAACCAAGTTTACCTTTGTGAAATTAATTTCTCCATTTCCAAATCAGTTTATTTTAGGGCAATAAATCATGCCTCTTCTGTTCACTTTTGTAATGCAGATATCATTTTATTTGAATTACTGTATAAAATGCACATACAAAGATCAATGTATCAAATTTCCTAAAACCCCCATGTGGAATTAGCTTTTCACGCCAGTGATTCCCAAACAGACCTCAGTTTTGCTTTACCAGCAGCGTGGTACAGGCATGTAAAACGATGCAAGAGTGCAGGTCACTGAAGGATAGCATAAGACACATGACAAGAAGGCCTCAACATAGTGAACGGGAAGGGACTAACATATGGCATTAAAAAGAGAACAAAGCCTATTTTAAAATAAAAGTCAAAAGAAATCCCTGTTCCAGTAGAAACAAAAATAAAACAAACCAAACATGCCCAAGTATCTGATGGAAGGACTAACTAGCTTTACAATCTTGGGCATTGAGAAAGAGCCTTTCCAACTCCCTTAGACTGTGTATGTTTCATTGTATGAAGATATATGTCCTGCACTGCACTACGCCTATTTAATGTATTCCTAAAAGTTGTATATAATACCAGATGTTTCTAAACATTTTAAAATATTTGTAAATATTTTCTTAAATAAAAAAGATTCAAAGAAAATCAAAATGGGAAAAACAATCAAACTGAATAAAGGCATTTCTTTTTGGAGTAAAATAAATGGCATCTATTGGCTCATGATACACTGACTGAGACACACATAAGAAAGAATGTGATTAAATAGCACTCATTTGCTGCATTGTTTATGTGTTCAACTCTGATTATAATGTTCCCAAAGACAATCAATCATCGATTTTAATTTACTTTATTGTGCTAAAGAAAAGAGTAAATTAAATGTAAAATTTATTTAGCCTTTCTCTTGTATTCTGTAATAATCCAGATGGAGCATATACATTTTCTATTTAATGACACTACCATGATTAAGCATTAAGACTTAATGAGTAGTGCATTTTTTATGGTTCATTAATGAAAGTTAGAGATAGGAAAGATGTATTGGTCATCAGCTTTACCTCCTTACTGTGTTTGTATGTTTATTATACAGTCAATAAACTTGTTTTTATATAATTGCTTTTGTGAGAGGGACCTTAACTGACTTTCAAGTACATTAAATCTTTCTGTTCCTGGATGGCTCAAAATCCAAGATGTGTAAGTCCTTCTGCAAGACACAAACTGGATCTGGCACAGATAAATGAAGAAAGTTGGCAGTCAAGAAGAGCAATGCAGCAATAATTTATAGAAGAAACCAGTTTGACAGAAGAAAGACTTATTTGTAAAAAAGGTAGAAGATAATGCTGCAACAAGAACTAAGAGACTGATTTTAAACAAAGCAATGATTTTAAACAAAGACTGATTTTAAACAATTCGTACAAAAGAATGCACACAGAGAAGAGTGGGGGGGTTGGGAAAGAACTTGTCATGATTCAGCTGGTTTATTAACTTGTTTCAATGCGGAGATGATAAATAACACCAAGCTTTAAACTTGAACATTGTCTAGCTAAAACCAGACAATGGCTACATTACAGTTGTAACACAGGTACAAGCATTTTCTGGAAGTGCATTTTGAAATGAAAAAAGACCCCAAACCTAATAGGTGGTTTATGTCTCTTAAAACTACTTCTGAATACACAAGAGTATCATATGAGAAAGGGGGATATTCCAATAAACCCCACATACATAAGTTGATTTCAAAGGGCAATACATTAGGCCTATAGCTACTCCATCTCTTGTCTTCTCTCCTTAAGACAAGAAAAATAATAATCAGAAACACCATGTAGAGGCATAATAAAGTAGTGAATGATAGCACAAAACAGAAAAGCAATGAAGGGCTTTCAATTTCATCTAGACTATAAGTTCTGATAATATGTTTCTGGGTTTAATGATTAAATGAATTCACATTACCTGTTTTTACATATTTCCATCTTTACCCCCCAACACACATATACTCTCAAGCCTCCAAAGCATCCATCATTTTGGACCGTTGTAATTTGGTAGGATACTTGTCCTATTTTAAAGACAGTATTGAATAATGATGAATAATGATGATAATATCAGATTTTATAGCTATGAAAATGAAGTCTTGAAATTAGAAAAAAAAATTTTTACATCCTATGTAGCTTTGGATTTATCTGCAAGTACTCCCTGCTTGACATATTTCAATGAGCTTCATCCTACTGCCTCTTCTTAAATACAAGTAAGTCTTTTTAGTTCTACAATTGCTGCTCTTTATCGTGCTTTCCCTGGTACACTTACTCGAGGTATCCATACTCATATTGCTTTGTCTCTGGCCACTACACCTGGAAACAAAGCTGCATGGAAACCCAGAGCCAGACAACTGTAACACTTAGGATGTGCATCAATGACTGCACTATTTCAAAAGGGGTTGCTTCCCAAGGAAATTGTGCAGAACATAATTACAAGTGTAAAACTTGTACTAAATTGGTATTTTCTTTCCCTGTTCATGAAAGAGTCAAATACCTGGTCCACAGCCAGACTCAAACTTCAAACATTGTTCAAGCTATATGTGGAGTTTCATTTTTAATAACCCCCCAGATCTTGCCCCACACTGCAATGTCTGCAATCAGTGCTCAACTGCTTCATCAGCAGAAGACAGAAAATTGGTCATTGCAGATTTGTGACTAGCTGTGAGTCAGTGTCCTCCTGCAGAGATACAGGCACTCTGTGAGGGTCCCAGACTGACCATAATTCGCTGTACAAGGATAGCTGAGGGATGCTTGGTGTGAAACAAGCTCTGGAGATCCGCACCCACCCGGGTTCACCAGGAAATGGCAGGCACACCTTCCACTTGAATGGCTGCATTGCTTCCTAGAGGTTTGTCTTAACTGCCCCACACTGCAGCATCCTGAACTTTTGCAGATTGTACCAGGAGACAGTAAAGAAAACCACTTCTGTGCCCTCGGCTTGTCAGGAGACAGAAATACAGCCTGCATTTTCAAGCCTAGAAATGCAAAGCAGGAGCATGGCAAGGGACAGGCTATGGTGTGCTCTACCAATTGTTACATTTTATCTTCTGAAATCGTTAAATCATTTCGTATATGCCTGAGTTTATTACGGGAGTACCAAGGGGCCCTAATCATGTATCAGAAGTCTATTATGAGAGCTGATACACAAACACATTTAATTAAAAGTTGTCAAAACTTGTATG
>WEIT01017012.1:0-13572 GCA_013389985.1 Dryoscopus gambensis | reverse complement strand
GGTGAATTGAAAGATGAATGAAGAGAGATGGGAGAGGGAGAGAAATGTTACAGCCAGTGGCAAAACAGCTGGGGTGAGAGGCTATAGAGTACTCTCACTTACTGTGCTTAGCTTGTAAACGAGCCTTCACTCTTACTGTTCTTTGTAGTTATACATAGTTACAAGTGTGGGAAATTATACAAGCATTGTCAATGCCCCCTGCCATAGCTCCTGCTACAATAAATTATTTATCCCATTATTCAGCCTACAACGGTGCCTAACAGTATCAGCCATAAATCAGGATCCTACTATGTTAGCTGCTGTACACACACACGGTAAAAGCAAATCCCTCTGCCAGTGTCTTTGTACCTGAGGTAAAATAGCATGTGCTTGTTGCCAAGTTGCTTCCTGCAAAGCAGATACACATTTTGAGCAGTGTCTAGAAAGAGGAATTGGCTTTCATTTCATTTGGCCAGCTTTCAGGTGTGAAGTAGGCACGTAAATAACTGCACATTAGCATCATGGATCCTGTCTTCACTGGGAAACTGAAGAAGCAGCTCGGACATCTGGCACAGCTTGGCAAATTGTCACAACACTACAGGACAGAACTACCATAGAGAAAGCAAGATATTGCACTGGCTTCTGAAAGGGACTGTTTGTCTTTTCCTTTCACACACAGAAGTCCTGGGGATTTTTTAGGCTGTCTCCTGATCCACTGGATCTTGAAGTGAAAAGTTTAAATGGCATTATCTACATAATATGCACTCATGGGGATGAGGGCTGAAACCCTAACACATGCTGAGAAAGTCCATTATTTTTTTTCCTCTTTGATAATAATATGCATTCTAAATGTTGCTTAATGATGCCACAAAATCAATTCTGCATTCTTAAAGCAGTAAGTATGAACCATAAAACCCCTTCAGCATCTACTGAAAGCATCCTTCTGCCTCTTCTTTCCCCTCAAATGCCCAGGAAAGGCTAGTAAGATTAAATATTTCACCAAGGAGACCTATTAGATTGAGGTGACTTTCTTGAAAAGAGCTGACACTATTTCCAAGCAAAGAAAATAGAAAATCACAAAAATCTGACAAGTTAAATGTAAAAATTCCTTAAGGCAGGCTAGCAAAAATCTGATGAACATTTCTCGAAAAGCTTTGAAACTAAAAATAAATCTTGTTCAAATACACAAGGAGGAGGAAGCTGACCAAATAGTCTGCAAGGCTAATAGATGATGAAGAAATAATGAAACACACGAATTATGGCTACGGCAGACAAGTTAGGTTAGTATTTTGCACCCCTCTTTGGCATGCAGGACTCTCTTCAATATCCAGGTAAGAGTCCCACACTGAAACATGACAGCAGATGCACCACAATCCTGTCTCAAATTGAAGTGTGAGTTGAAAACATTTTTGGCCAGATTGACATAATAGATAGTAACAAAATTCCAGGACCAGGGCTAAAGGAACTTAACTATGAAACAGCTGAAATAAACATTGTAGGATGTAACCTCTCACTTAAAATTGCCTCAGTGTCAGCAAACATGATTGCTTCCAGGAAGTATCCAGGAATCATCAGAGGAATAATATACTGCACAAAACATTGCAGCAGTGAATAGAATCAGTGGGCATCTGGAGAAACCCTCCTCAACTTTCAGTAGTACCTAGGAACTCTGCTCAAAGACCTTGACCCCATTATGCCACACACTGCAAAAGCACAGAGCAGATTGCTTCTAGGCGAAACAAGCAGAAAAAATACACAAAGACTGATAAAGGAGGTGCAGTAACACAGACTGACTTTTGTAGACCTTTCAGATGCATTTCTGAATGCTTGTACTATGGCTTGTAAGTTAAGCGTTTAACATATACAGGCAAAAATAGAAATGCCAGGAGAAAGAGAATCTAATGAGATAGATGTTGGCAAGAAAAGAAGCTAACTACAAAACATTGCATCTGCTTGTCCTATTTGTGTTAAAGAAGTCTTTAAGTGGTGATGAGATGCCCCTGGTAGCATCCCTGTGGCACTAACTTCTACTGAGATCTGTAAATATGACAGCCTCATTTCTTTGCAACTTAACTCTGCTTTTTGAATAATATTTAGTACCTACCATGCCAGGGTTTCTTAAAATTTTAAAACATGTTAAAAATTTAATATTACAGTTTATTCTCTTCTGTTAAGTTTAAAAGCATTGCATTATTTATATAGTACCATGATATTATCATTACCTTATTTTCAGTACACTTTCTTTGGAGTGCTCAGGGTCTGGTTTACTGCATATGGTTGGAAGTCAATACTACAAAATATTTAAGAAGAGCTGATATGACTTTCATGAAGCAAAGTAATGTTTCACATATCTGTGCCAGTTCTGTGAAGGAGTCAAGGAAAGGTATGTGAATCTTGTGAATATAACTACTTAAATCTCCAGAAAAAGTGTAATGAAGACTCCTTGGAGAGCTCCTAGGGAAAAAAAACAGTTGCTTTGGGATAAAGGGAAGCTAACTGACTGACTAAAGGGAACAGCAAATGGTTAATTTTCAAAAAAGAAAGGAGTCACCAACAGAGTCTCTGTAGAGGACATATACTCAAGATGATATGATTTGTCATATTCATAAATGATCATGAATATCAAAGTGACAAAGTTTAAATCACTCACAGAAGTAAAAATGAAGGCTGGTTAAGAAGAGTTGGAGCAGGACTTCACAATACTGTGCAATAAAATACCAAATGAAATTCAATAAAGACAAATGTGAAGTAATGTCAGGAAAAAAATGACAATTCTAACTTTATAAAGTGAATGTGAAGCTCCCAGCTAGCTAATACCACTCAGAAAAAGAATCTCAGGGTGAAATAGGAAAGAAACCAAAAAGATGTAGTGGTGCATAATACTGGTGGCATTATTGGCAACAGTGATGAAGAAAATTAGGCAATGGCTTTCAGGCAAGGAAGAATTAATTCAAACTAAATGTCTTAATCTGGAAAAAAGATAACCGAGAGGACTATGACAAAGATCTATAAAATCACAAGAGGTGTAGAGAAGGTGCAACCACCTACCCAAACCCAGGGAAGAGACTTCAGGACATTATGTACAGACCCCATTCTTGGTTTAGGACATCATGGACACCGAAAGTTTCCAGGGTCTCAAAAAGATTAGTTTGTGGAAGACAAATACATGAAGTAAAGATATACCTCTGAATAAGAAATCTCCCATGATCCATTTCAAAGGCTGGGAGATCACATCCACAACAAATGCTTTACCAGTTACTAACATATAATTATAACTTTTGAAGTTGCTTCTGATACAGTTCTGTGTTAGAGCAAAATTATAGACTTAAATCAACAAACTAATGGAAGAAAAAGTCAATGGAGGATATTTAAGTGTTCAAAAGTATGAAAACTAGAATCAGTCACAACCATTCTCTAATTGCACTAGATCCAAAATTTAAATGTAAGTGGGAAGTACTACTTTCATTGGAAACTTAAGTGTCCAGGATCATCCAAAGTAACAAGTAAGGCTGACCCTGGTGAATTGCATGTAAACATACCTACACAGACAGCTGCCGAAGAGCTGGATGTGCATTCAATTTTGTTTCACCTGTGACAACATCCATTGCTCCTGTGCTAGACACAGATTACACCTGATTAAGCTGATGAAAAGCAGAAAACTGTGCTGAGCAAACCTGTTGGCAAGTACTTGCAAAGATACTGTGAGTATAATACTCTATCCAAGTCTAGAGATGGTCCCTCCAACTGTAGAATATTTCATCCACCGTAAGAATACAAGTTCATGCTCCACCCATTCATTAAATAAACACTGAATTTCAATCTTCATGTCTGCCAATAACTAAACTCATACATAACTCAAACTCATAACTCAACTCAAGTTCAAAAATGAAGTATCATTGAATGACTTTAAAAGTACAGATGAGAACAAAGATAGGCTTATATTGTTTTAGGAAGCCATGGTTCTGAAAAAAGCATTGATTTGGTGCTGGTCCGTGAAGGAAATGAAACAGGCTTTTTAGCAAGGGTTTCAGGTAGGATTGTTCTATGGGACAGAGAAAAATTCTCCTTCCTGGCACATTGTTTCTGTGTTGCTGTGCAACCGAGCTAATATTGAAGGAAGCTATGCACTCTAACTCATATCATGGAAGAAGAGGTGCACCGGCGCTGTCTTTGCCATGCTTCCTTCCAAGGAGGTTCTGGCTGCTCCCATAGGAGAGTTATCCACAAGGTCTGACTGAAAGAGCACAGCAGAGGGTTCTGCGAAGACCAGGTTGTCCTCTGTCTTTAATCTGGCATTCTTGATGGGTTGACACTGACCAGATGTCACGTGCCCACTAAAGCTGCTCTATCACTCTCCTCCTCACCTGAATAAGGAAGTGGAAATATAACCAAAGATTTGTAGGTTGACATAAGGACAGGGAGACATCACTGAATGTCATGAGCAATAACACTTGGGAAAATTAGTGGAATTTCCTACCAGTCAAAAGGTCAAAATCAAATCTTAAAAGCACTTAAAAACACTTCCCTTCTTATTAGGCTTAACTTTATTCCCAGTTAACCTCCTCCCCGCCAGCAGCACAAGGGACAGGGAATGGGGGCTGTGGTCAGTTCGTCACACATTGTCTCTGTCACTGCTTCCTCCTTGGAGGCAGGACTCCTTTCCATGCTCCAGCATGGGGTCCCTCTCACAGGACATGGTCCTCCACAGACCTCTCCAATGTAAGTCCTTCCCAGAGGCTGGATTTCTTTCAGAACTGCTCCAGCATAGGTCACTTCCATGAGGTACAGTCCTTCAGGAACAGGCAATTCCAGTGTGGGTTCCCAATGAGGTCACGAGTCCTGCCAGCAAACCTGCACCAGCCTGGGCTTCTTTCTCCACAGGTCCTGCCAGGAGCCTGCTCCAGCATGGGCTTCCCATGGAGTCACAGCCTCCTTTGGGGACCCACTGGCTCCAGTGCGTGGCTCCTCCACGGGCTGCAGGTGTGTCTATCTGCTCCTCCACGGACCTCCATGGGCTGCAGGGGCACAGCTGCCCCACCATTGGCTGCACCATGGACTGCAGGGGAAACTCTGCTGTGGTGCCTGGAGCACCTCCTCCTTCTTCATTGGCCCTGTGAGCTCTGCAGAGTTGTTTCCCTCCCATTATTCCCTCTCCTCTCTCTGGCTGTAATTGCTTCTGTGCAGTAATTTCTTTTCCCTTCTTAAATATGTTATCCCAGAGGTGTTCTCACAGTTGCTGATGGGTTCAGCCTTGCTTAGTGGGAGGTCTGTCTTGGAGCCTTCTGGCACTGGCTATGCCAGATGTGGGGGAAGCTTCTGGAAGTTTCTCATAGAAACTGCTCCTAAAGCCCCACTGCTACCAAAACCTTACCACACTATCCCAGTATGGCATTCCAGATGTGGAAAGGTCAGAAAAGGTGGCCTCATGACAACAAAGCAGGTGTGTTTACGGGGTGGAGCAGGTACAGCTGTTCATAATCTTAGGTTTGAAATAAACATCATAGAGTGTTGCTACCTTTCATATCTTTCTCCTTTTTAATTTCAGAAATATAATTAGTACAATATTCCAACAACACATAATACCAAGTCATGTATTTCAAAGAAATACATGACCAGAAACCAGTGTTTCTGTTACCTATGCTATAGAATTGATTTACATAAGTCTTGCCACAGCACAACTGGACTAAAAATTTTGGGTAGACATGCACAGATTCCTGTGACTAGGTGAAGAACTGGCATCTGGAAGTCTCTAAACTGCCAAACTTAAAGGTCAAAGCAACAGAACAACTACACACAAATTACAGCGCCAGCAAAGAAACAAGCAATAAATAACAGGTACTGAGATGATCAGTACACATCCTAAGCAAAGTTAATGGATGCATCTGTGGAAAAATTATAAACAGAGAAAAATTAAATCCAAAAATGAGAATGTTGTTTTTTAAGTGAATCAGTCTTGTGTGGAAGTAAGGCAGTGCCAAGATGATCAGCCAGAGGGGATGAGTGAGGGCAGGAGGTAGCAGTTTGCCATCCGGCAGTAGGGCTACATAAAAGTGCTGCTCTGGGTTTTCTACAAGGTTTTTATGGGCATTTATGTGCCTAATTAAAAAAGACTGCAAAAGACACCAAAATGTGAACAATGTTCCAGGCACACTTGAGTAAGGTAAAAGAAATAGTAAAAAAACCCCCCAAAAAGCTGATGTCTTCTTAAGCCACAATCCTCAGATTCTAAAATGAATGTAGTCTGTCCTCCTGTTTCTACACTTCCTTTTCATTCATGGAAACTCTGCCAAATCACATAAGAAAGTTAATGGCAAAAAAGATCATCTGTTTCTTCCAACTGGTTTGTTGAGTACTTTAAAAATTGTCAGCCTGGAAACGTTTCAAGCCAGAAGGGAAAATATTCATGTACCCACACATCAAACTGTTTCTAAAGACTGAGCATACATAGTTCTGACCATTTCTCAGGTGATCAAAACAAATGCTTTTTTAAGACGCTACTGCTTGAAATACAACAGGCAGTAGGTCAGGGACCACAAAACTGGTTGATCAAAATGAAGCTTTGACTTTACAGCTAAACAAGAAGCCAAAAAGGTTCTCTGGAAGGCTGAGAGAAGGAGGATTAGGTGGGGAAATTATTGGTACTATAAAGAGCAGAAAGGTAATCTTGCTAGAAGAGATGAGTTACAGTAAGAAACAGAGCTATACAGCTAAAAAACCCCAGGAAAATAGTTAGGGAGGATCAAATAGCCAGCTGTATGAGGTCATTTTTGTTGTTGTTTTAAACTCAAGGCATTGCAAAGTATCTGCACATGGAATTAAGTGGTCTTTGGAAATAGATATTTACATAAGGATGGTTTCCCCCATTTTTCGTTTTTACCAAATGGAAGCCCCAAATTAATTTGAATGAAAACTGAGCCCCATTTAATTTTAATCCAAGGTTGCAAAACTGCTAACTATCAAATTTTCATGTATTCAGAACACTGTGTTTAGTCTTTCACATGCTGCTTGCTATGTTCTGCACTGAGGGAAGTCTCACCCAAATATTTTCTTAGGGAGACAATAGCTTCATAGTTGGCAGTGAATTAAAATTTTATATATTCTGAGAAGATTCCCTTATCTCTCCTTTCTCAAGCTTTCATTTCAATCGTAAATATGTAAGTTATGGTCCCACAGTGATATCCAGCATCCTGTACACACAGATGTCCTTTTGTAGTCCTCCCCTTACTGCAATAAGGGTGGCAGCATGCAAAGCCACCACATACTCTTCAGGACTTCACAAACATTTTAGAAAATGTGAGACAGGTAGAAAATTCACGTGTGCCAACTTTGCCTAACAGCCCTGCACTTACTAGTGCAGATCAGCCTGTAGTGAAATAATACAGCATTATGTGAGACAATACTTGTAGGTCTGTCCTACGCAGCCATCCAAGGAAGCAGACATGATAGAGCTGTTTTTATTATCCAATTACTCTCCTTTCTTCTTATCATGGAAATAGACTGAGAGTGTGATAGAAGACAGAAGCTTGATTGACTCAGTCTTCTATATGAGAATCATGTAAGCAGATTTTCACTGGCCCTGAGTATTCTTTGGAGACACTTTAATTCATGAGTTTCAATGTTTTCACAATGCAAATGCTGAGTTCCAAAATGAGCAAACTGCGAGGACCTGCGGTGTCAGCCACCAAAAGCATAACTGATGCTGGAAATTTGTTGGTAGATTAAGAAACACAGAAACATGAGTTGAGTCAGCTTTGCTGAGAACCACATGAAAGCAGTAACATTAGCCCCCATTATGTGCTGCACTGATGATTTAAATTATTGGTAAACATTGTTTTCAGAAATCAGAGTTGGTCCCAGACACTGCTGCTTAGATAATTTTTAACTTTCCTGCATTTTTAATATCAGGAGAATTTAACACCTCAGAAAACAGGTCAGAATGGATCAGCAGAAAGAAGCTGATCTGCTCAGTTTGAGTTTCCATTCTGCACTGGTGGCAACAATGATGCTCAGAGTATCATGCAAATTTTTAGCACCTTTGTACAGGTGAGAGTAGGTACCAGAAGCAGTATAAGGAAAATATTACATCTAGTGCACTAGAAATGAAGAAGAAGGACTCTAGAGTGAAATACAGAAATGGATCCAAGCCAAACATTTTGTATCCGAATTGCTCCAAATGTTGTAGGGTTTTTGCTCAGACTCAATGGTTTGAGAAGCATTTGCCTCTAGACAGCTATTAAAAGGAAACCAAATCATCAAAAAGAAACTGGTCTGTAATGAATTTTGTGCAGCTGCCTGGGGCTAGATAGTGCTCATACATGCAAAAGAAACAGGCTGAACAAGGCAGCAAGATCTTGGACACACACAAAATTATTTTCTTTTATGAGGCTCTTCTTTTTCCAAAGGCATATGAACAAGTGTGTAATGGTGGTCCGCCCTGGTCTAACCCAGTGGATTTCAGAGGGTTAGAAATCTGGGACTATATGAATAATTCTGATGGTCAGCAAAGTCATAGTAGGGCACAACAGGCATATTAGAGTTTGGTGTCTGGTCACTAATGATGCTCTCCACGGCTCAGTATCGGGCATGGTCCTGTTTAACATCTTTATCAATGATCTGGACAAGGGCATGGAGTGTACCCTCAGTAAGTTCACAGATGATACCAAGCTGTGTGGGAGTGTGGATCTGCTGGAGGGTAGAAAGGCTCTGCAGAGAGATCTGGACAGGCTGGATCAATGGTTTGAGGTCAACTACATAGTGTTCAACAAGGTGAAGTGCCGGATCCTGCTCCTGGGTCACAACAACCCCAAGCAGCTCTACAGGCTTGGGGAAGAGTGATTTGAGAGCTCAGCAGAAAGGGACTTGGGGTTGCTTGTTGACCTATGACTGGATATGAGCAGCTACGTGCCCAGGTGGCCAAGAAGGCCAATGGAATCTTGCCCTGTATAAAGATTAGTGTGGCCACCAGGACCAGGGCCGTGATTCTTCCCCTGTACTCAGCACTGGTGAGGCCACACCTCAAATCGTGTGTACAGTTTTAGGCCCCTCACTACAAGAAGGACATTGAGGTGCTGAAGTGTGTCCCAAGAAGGACAACGGATCTGGTGAGTGGTCTGGAGCACAAATCTTACAAGGAGCAGCTGAGGGAGATGGGGCTGTTTAACCTGGAGAAGAGGAGGCTTAGGGGGACTTTACTGCTCTCTAAAACTCCCTGAAAGGAGGCTGTAGTGAGGGGTGGGTTGGTCTCTTCTGCCAAGTTTCAAGTGAAAGGGCAAGAGAAAATGGTCTTAAATTGCAGTAGAGGAAGTTCAGATTAGATATTAGAAAATAAATTTCACTTTAAGAATGGTTAGGCATTGGAATAACTTTCTAAGGGAGGTGGTGGAGTCACTGCCATCACACTGATGGTTGGACAAGATCATCTTGAAGGTCTCTTCCAACCTTGATGATTCTGCGATTCTTTGACATAGGAACACATTTGATGTATCCTGAAGTACACTATGGTCTGTACAGTTATTGAAGGTACAGAACTAGAACTTAAATGCACAATTCTATTGTATGCTTTTTTTTCTGTTGTTCTTCACTGAGACTAGAAAACAGTATAAGGTAGGACAACTAGCAGGCATCAGATATCCCACTTCATATCCTGCCCTAGCAACTTTGTCACAATTTCCTCCAGCTGAACCCTGGTCTGAGACCGCTGGCCTGCAGAATTGCTGTCTTCACCTAGCAAGGGTAGTGTGGTTTGCTGAGGACAAAAAACCCCCACATGATTTTTCTGTTTCTCATCGTATGGCTGATGGTTCTGCACCAGGAGAGTAAAAAAAAGGCAACCCTCAGCCCCAGCCTACAGGCATTGAGAAGCCTATGGTTGACACCAAGAGCCAGTAAAAGCTGTACTAATGCCACCCTCAGGCTCCCAAAGGCCACCTCCTCCTTCCTCACTTCTGCCTGCAGTTGTATTGTGCAGCATCCTGCATATCTCCTACATGATCTGAAGCAGAATATGTTGAACATGCTACAGTTTAAATTATCACAAGCATGCAGATAAGCCTGTTGCATACATTCATTAAGTGTCTTGCATGGAGAAGGACAAAACTGGACAGTGAAAGTTTCATTTTTGCTTTCTTATTTGAAAGACTGTGACTCTCACTCTTGGGTATTAACTTTCAATGTTTGGGATGCAGAATACTGTAAACCAATGTTCTGTCTAGGTCTGAGTCTGTGTAAGAAAGTGGCAGAATAGTTAATACCTCCTAATACATGAGACAGGGTCCAGAACACCAGCCTGACGGTTTCTGCACAACATCATCTTTTTATTATACAAACAACCAGAGTTTTGTCTAATGCGATCCCAGAACATGAGAACCGACACCATGTTCTACTAGTTACTGGGAAAGCTTTCCTCCATAGGACCTGTCTATCTAATCTGTGCTAGTGCAAACAGACCAAATTCATGCCAAAGAGCAGTAGGGCAAAACAAGCACCAAGAATTTCAAATCTTTTTAACCTGACATTGAAAATTTTTCACCATCAACAGCTCTTTGGGTTTTTTACATGTACAAGTGGAGTGGTACAAGACAAAGGAAACAGGTTTCAGTGCCCTACAATATTAACAGGCCGGTGAGGTCGGTATCCTTCTATTTGCTACCTCTCTTACTTTAGAAAGAGGAATATGGGAACCAGCTCTGTCTGTCCCACCACTGCTCTTCCCATCAAGACAGTGATGGGAGGAAAACTAGAGCAGACTTTCCCTAGTGATATTGAAAACCACAAAATTCATGAAGAAGCAGGTGAATGGAATGGAAATGATTTTGTCCACTGCCTTGTATCCCTCTTGTATTATCTGGCCCACACATGCACAGCTGGTGTAAGAGCTCACTGAGGTCCATGCATTATCCCTGCTGTGAGGCAGGAAAAAATCAAAAAATCTTGAGCTGTCAGATCTTACTTCCTCTGCAACATTTTAAATGAAACTATTTTTCACTCTCTCAGTCCTTGTAAACAAGTTTTATAGTGCTTTCAACTTGACTCTATTCTGTGTTGCAGAAGAATTGCAAGTCTTTAGGATTTAAACCCTTTTCTCAGAACATCAGACTGGAAGAATGAATAAAGGCTTTATCTCTAAAAGCTTTCAGAACCTTCCAAAACAAAGTTCTTGCATCTATCAGTATGAGCTGGCATCAGGCACCTGGTGAACTAATTGCCCACTCAAATGAGAAAAGCAAAAATGAGAAATGATTACAGAGTTTTAAAGTTCTCTGTTACATCTGTTTCCACCTACACTCTCTGTTCATAATTGGAAACACTTCAGGCATGGACCCATCTTTTCATATCTCACTAAGTGGCTAATCCAAAGTGCACCACTACTGATGCACAAGCTTCTGTACTTCAACAAGCTTCAGATTAGGCTATATATAAATAGCTATATACAGGCAAAATATTTGGAAGCTTTGACTCTCTAAACTTTGCACGATAATTAATTGCTCAATAATCCTTTCTGTTACCACCAGGCTACTTCTTCCACCTCTCTCACTACCTTCCTAGTGCATACATGGGCCGTAGAAGTGTCCCCATGAAACTCATTGCAAAGGAAAGAGGCACTGACTGTAGGTTAACAGGCGAGTTGAGGGCTCAGCATGAAGTATGGAATAATGTACATTCTCCAGTCAAAGCCCAGGAACCTTTCATTGACTCTGGGTCTTAGGGCATGCAAATCCGGTCACAGTCCATCCTGCTGAATTTTGTTTTGAGAATTGATCGTTTGTACTTTTATTTATGGAGCTAGAATACTGTATTGGAAAATCTAATGAACTCTATATCCAAGTCTTGGAAAAGACTGGGCAACATTTGGAGGCAAATGATATTTCACCTAGTTGGCTCCTTGGACACTGAATGAGGACACCAAATCCAAGTGACTGCCAGATTGGCAGTTTGTGTCCAAGTCTTGCAATTCTATAAGGAATGAGTCGAGATAAGCATCAATGGCAGTAAATCTGCTGCACCAAAATTAATGCAAAACCTCCTACTGACCTCAAGCACTTGGACTGTGCGGACTTTCTGGGAAGTGTGTATTCTCATTTACTGGGAAAGGGTTTCGTTTCTTTCCAGAAACAGAAACATTCTTAGTGTGACACCTAGTGTCAAGAACAAACACCTTATCGACTCAGACACGACAGACCAAGGAAATAGCTATGTCAACAGAACTGAAAATTCAAGTAACAAAAATTACAACAAAACATTATAAATGTGAACTAACATCGAAAATACAGAAAGTTCTGAGGATAAAAGGCTTTTTTGATAAATAAATCCATTGAAATACATACTGGTCATCCTCTGTACTCAAACCCAACTCTGACCTTATTACTTCTTCAGTCAGCTCAGTGTATTTTGTTCTCTGGACTCTGCTTACACAGCAACTACCACAGTCCAGTTTTATGGGAGTATTTCAGGTGTCATTGTGGGATGTAAACCATTCCTGGTGATTTCAAAGTGCACAAAAAGAAACTACAGGGAATCAGAATTTAGAGGTCAACATACTGACTTGAGTTATTGTTGTGTTTGTGTGTTTGTATGTTTGTAGGTCCTCATGAAACAAATTCAAAAAGAAAGTAAAGATAATACAAAGGTTAGGACATGCTGTTCAAAATGTTAAAGTCTTTTCAAAATCAAGTTAATAGCACCTTAAGAAAGGTGCAGGGAAATATCTCTGAATCATTTTCAAGCCAGCAGTTCAGGAAAGCTATTAATTCTAAATAGTAATTACAATTGAGTAAGATCTGGCACTTTTAGGCTTAGATATGTTTAAACTCAGAGGATAACAATGTTGGGAAGTGGACGTCATAACTGCTGGTGTCTTTTGACCAATTTTTTTGTAAATGCATGCCAAATACAAAGGGAAACATAGGTTGCTCAATAATCTTTTGCAGTCTGAAGGCTAATCTGGCAGTCAGGCTTCTGGAGGCTGGATTTCTTGATTTAGCAAAGAGGAATTATGTTTTGAGCAGGCACAGTGACATTCACTGCCATCTTCTGGAAGTACTTCTGAAGTACCCATGCTGGAAGCATTCAGAGCAATGTCAAGGGCTTAGTTTGTGCTAAAATCACAAATGAATCACTGAATTGATGTCAGGTCTCTCTCAAAACCAAAATTTCCTTCCAAACCAGAAATTTTCCTAAACAAAGTTTTCATTTTTATAGAATAAACTTTCCCACGAAAGATGACTGCAATGGCAAATCCCTGAGTACTTATATGTATCAGATCAATTGCTGAACAACTATACAGAAAGCTCTTAAAACAGTAAACTTACACCCATTTTAAAAAGTTCTGTTGATAAAGGCACCTGCACAGAAGCTCACTGCCATGATTATATTGACCATTTCACTCTATGAACAAATGTAATTACAATGCGGCAAAAGCAGCAACTCCTACAATATTTCTATAAGCATTATGTAAAGGAAAAGCAGCAAAATATATCAAATTTGTAAGTTACATACATTAAATACATATATCCACGTATTTATATGAAAGTGGGTAACTTATTTTTAGCTGCCTCAATTTCAGGCCGTTATTTCCTGTTACGGTGCGATTTCTGC
>WEIT01017011.1:0-21686 GCA_013389985.1 Dryoscopus gambensis | reverse complement strand
ACAGCAGGCACTTTGCCATGCATAAAAATGACCTACAGTTTTTAAACACTGACATAAACCCAACAAAGACTGAAGTAGCTCTTAAGGGTGTTCACTAGCCTTAGATCAGCACAAACAATGAGCAGTTCCAGTTATCATCCACTTTTGAAGAAATGATGAGTGGACAACAATCACAAGGCTGCTGGTGATGGTATAATCCACACTGACACGTATCCACTCTGGCAGTGTCAGCAGATTAGAAAAATCAGTAGAAACGGAAACTCCCTGGTCATCACCCAGCTCAGCCATGGGCTTTGTTTTTAGCTGGTTCCAAAGCATGGATCTCTCCCAGAATCCACATAACCTTGTTGCTTTTTCAAATCCATGTGTTATTGCCAGATGAACTCCATTTAGCTTCTTGCTGGAGCCAAAATAGTAGTCTCAGTGAACCAATAGACTACAATTTCATCAGAAATATTAATATTAATGTCTTTTGTCTATTGAACTGATGAAACAAAAGGTTGATTTTGTTATTTAGTCTCAAACATATCTTAATTTCATGCTAGAGACAGAAGAGTTAGAAACCAATACAGTACTTAGATCTGACTTAGATGTAACATCAGAACTTCAGTTTTTCTCTTGCTTTATAGAATTTTTCAAAGTACTTAAAATGTGTTAGGAATAAGAGGAGCAACTTTTACTTGGTTAGAGACTGCTGAAAGCTGAAGTGCAAATTTTGGAGAACGGTGAAATGCTAAGACAGCTTTTTGTTTAAGAGCACCGAAGATGTACATGGCATAATACATTGGTCTTTGAAAGAAATTAAAAAAGAAGCAAAAAGGGTGAAATGGGTACATGGAGAAAGGAATGAAACCGTTCTTTAATATTATGATTCTACGAATTTGAAGAAATGGAGACAAAACAATTCTATATTAAGGGTGTTTTATAAACTAGGAAAAAACAAGGAAATTCAAAGCTGACATTAACAATTCATGTAGAACTTGTGGAACATGTGTGGAAATGTCTTTTCCTTTGTTCTTCTTCAGGAATGTAACAATAATTACAATAACAAAAAAATATGATACCATCCATTTAAAAAAAGTCTTAATTTCCTGACCATTAAAATCTTGGATCAAACAACTTTTGAACAAACAGAAGTTGTCAAAACAGTAAATTTATTTTAGTTTCCTTGTATTTTTAGACACATTTTTGGATGGTTCGCTGAACAAGTAGCCACAATCTTCAAGTGACACGGACATAGAAAAAGAAACTTATGAAAACAACTCTTGAGCTGCTATACAGTTTTTTGAAATTGGTGAAGATTTGTACAGCTATCGTTGTCTCTCCATTCAGTCAATCAGGAAAATACTGGAGAAAAATAGAGCTTTTATGAGAGGTATTTTCAGAATAATGCATTGCATTTGCAAACAGGAGCCCTATGTATTACAGCAGCTTCGGGAGGCTCCAGCAAAGAGAAAAACTCCACTTGCTACCTCTATGGAATGGCATGAGGGGAAGTCCTGACTGGAACAAATCACTCTAATTACAAGGTAGAAGACCTCTCACTCTGTGAGAGCTATTACTGTCACCTCTAGCAATGGGATTCATCTCACTTAACTCAAGGCATCCGGAATTTGGGCTTCTAATTCACAGTTACAGTCTGAACGAGTTGGCCCTGTGGTAGGCAAAAGACAGTGCAACAAGCATTTTCTATGGGTACCAGCTCTGGAGACAGAAAGGATTTAATTAAGTTAGAAAATTAGGTTTTAGACAATGAAATAAAGGGAAATTAATTTCCCCTTTACAAACAGGCAGCAAACTGCACTGAGATGTCTAGTTCATTATGGGAACACTTTGATTTTGGAAGGAGCTTAAGAAATTTGAGGAATTAGGAAAGGTCCTTCAAAATATTTGAGTTGTAGGGTCATAGGGATAACAACTCTGAATGGACAAACCTTGCCTTGAACCATCTCACATGACTGCTTGTGCTCACACATTGAGGGGTGACTGTGTCAATTTTATTACTGTAATCTGAAGTGGAAGGAAATGGATGGCGTTTCAGTTGCAGTAAGTCATTAACGAGAATGGTTTCTAATTCGCTTAAATGCTGCATAAATATGATTATGGTAGTTCCTAATATTTTTTAGATATTCCAAGCCTAATACTGGCTACACTCAGTCAAGAGGTAAACTGCTGCCGATCTTCTTTCCACTTTGCTGTTATTGATTCTTAAAAGTTCATTCAAAGGTCAGAAATGCTATAAATATTCTTCCAGCAGGAAGCAACATACATAGGCGGGGATGCAGGATAAGTTAGGAGGAAAAGGAGATGTCCTGACAATTTCAAACAGACCAGATAACCAAAAAGAATTTCTCTGATGATTTAGATGAAGTGACTTTCTTCCTTATGAAGCCTCACATAACACTGAAACCCAGATTCCTGGCTGTAGACTGAAAACATGCCACGTCAAGAAATGTAAAGGTACCAAGCAAGTAAAATTAAAGTAATTAAACCCAGAAAATCATTCTCTTAAAACACTTGCCCAAACCTAACTGTGATTCAGAGCAGTCTTCTTGAGGAGAAGTTACTGTTCCTTTTTGAAAAAAACAACTAAAGCTTGACTCATGCTGGGGCAATATTATCATTGCTGGTACGGCAATTTCCATATAGCTTTGTCCAACAGCTTGGGAAATGGTTTCTGATTCAGAAATATACTTTCTTCACCAATAAAAGGTAAGTTTTTTCAGATAAACCAATTCGCTAACAAGACTCAGTATCCTTTTTCTTGCCCAGGAATTCTTGCCTACCTTCAAATGTGCATTGCAGCTTTAAAACATGGCTTGAGGAACATCTGGTTTCATTCTGAATGATTATGCAAAAAGTAATCAGTGAGGATTATTCTCATTTAAATGACAACTGATGGTAATTTACTTTGGCAAATAGTAATTTTTTGGGAAAGAATTTGCCCAGCTTGCTTACTGCCATCTGCTCTGTGTCCTCTTATGGGTTATACCTGCTGAGATGGGAAGGGTCTGAACCTGGGGATCTATCCCCAGCCTGGCTGGTGTTTACACTGTTAGACCCCAGCCCATGGGATAGGCCTCTAAGTTGGGAAGCCCGAGGTTAAGAGAGAAGCTGAGGCAGGGGTGAATTTACGCTTCGACAGTTATTCACCTACACTGAGCCATACGTACACCCTGATTTTCATTATTTCACCACCCCTGAGGCACCACCCTGTGCTGCTCCTCTGGCTGGGTGCCCTGCAGTGAGTGCTGGCTACAGAGGCCAGGACCCGTCGGTGACTCACCAAAGAGCCTGAGGACACCTCACAGCTACTTGACTGGGCAGAGAAGAGGGAAAGAAAGGAATTCCAAGTGCCCAGAGGCCCTGCCAGCTGAAAGTGTGCTGGGTTTAACTACAATGTGCATACAGCTCGCCTACAGCCCCTACTTCTGCCTTTCTCTGGACAGCCTTTAACCCATTTCCCCACAGACCCTGTTAGACTGGCTATTAGGGTTACTGGTATTTTTTTTCCCTTTGAGCTGTGCAGTAGAATGAAAAACATGTGTCAACTCTGTCGCAGCTCATGCCTGTACCTGCTCCTGCCTCTTCCTGCCCATGGGCAGCTCCAGTGGGATCCCTCTGCCTGCAGGCAACCCATGCAGATGGGCTCACGTGTTCAGCAACTGAAGCTCTGGTTACCAACATGGGGGTTATCGTAAAACAAGTCCATTCTATGGTCCACAACTATCACACAGATATGCCTCTCTGCAATTTAAAATAATGTCATTTCAGACCCTGAGGGCATTATTATAAAAGCTGGGTTATGTTCCAGTCTCACTTGCAAACACAGTCTAGGTCTGGATAGCATCTTGAGCTCATTTAAGAAAGACAAACATTCCTTTCCAAAAGGGAAATGGGGCAGGAAAGTGCATTGTTTTCCAAGGACAAGGGAACCTGCACAGGTGGGTTCTTCCAGTTGTAAAGGTATAACAAGATGGGATGACATAAGCTGTAGGGTTTCCCTGTGGGCATGTTCTCCATGAAGAAAGCAAGTACTTACAAGTTTCCTGGAGGTAAAACTTCATACCCTATGGGCACTCCTCTTAGGCTATCACCCAAAATTCCTGTGTATATACCAACCAATTTTGCTGTGTGGTTTCCAGGATTTACTTAGGGTGTGTTTTGCCATCCCTGAATTACTTCTGTGCCCGCAAAGCAGCTGTGAAATCCATCTGCCCATGCATCAGCACTTGCCAGTCCCCTATCTGACTGGATGACTGCAGGGAAATGATAAAGTACAAATGATTTCCTTAACATGATGTGCTGAAATGAAAGGTTAAGGCTTCCCAAAGTGACTGGTGATTTTGGCCATCTCCATTTTTGGCTATCCAATCTGGTTTTGTTTTTTTTTTTTCCCAGGAAAAGCCTGAAGATCACCTCCCCTTCCTGTCTTTCCATCATTCTGCTCTTTTTAGGGTGGCTTATGGTTGGTGAGACAGAGGCTGCACTAATCAAAGTAAAAATCCAGTTTGGAAAACTGGAGCATAATTTTAAAGTTTACATAGGCAGTGATACATCTTTCTTATGCTTAGCAATCCCAACATATTTGTGTTCGATCATATGGAGGACTAAATACCAGTACGACTAAAAGCTGGCAATGCTCTGGAAAAACACCACAGATAAAGCTGAGGAAAAAATACAGACACCACCCTGTGGAAAAAAAGAAACTATTTCTTAATAATTCATAAGTACTGTTTATCACATTACTAATAATTACTTTTCTCAGGAAGGATTTCTGTCCTAAATACAAAACAGTGTATTTTCAAATTGCTCTGGGCATATGTGAAAACCACAGAATCCTTTGAGCAGAAATATTTTAAAAAAAGGGTTTTTACATTTTTAGTTTTACCAAAACCCTTTACACTTTTATTAAAATCTGCCTTACTGCTTAAATTGTGCCAAGCAATAGGCTATGTAGAGATAAAAATGAAGCTTTACTTGTTTATAAGAAGATCAGTAGTTCCTTTAGAGAAGTCAGCAAATAAGTTTCTCTAGAAGGTTTTGATTGTTGTGTTACAGGAACTGAAAATAACAGCTCCCTACAGATGAAGTAATTTTTTTTCAAATCTGTCAAAGCATTAACGTTTTGCCTTCCCAGGAACAGTCTGGCTAACAAAGCATTTCTGTTTAAAACACTGATATGATGAAATACAAGCAAGGCCATTTTTTTCTCGGAAAAGAAAAATCACTTTTTGGGAAATGATTCTCCTACAAGTTCACTTTTAATTGTAGTTCATGTGCAAATTTGGAGAGGGTTTTTTCCATAATTTTATTTAATTGCATTTATAAATCAGAAAACTTCTACTTTGAAAGGATAAGTGGGACGTGAATACATAATTTCACTTCTTCATTGCATATATTTTGTAAGGGTTTTTTTTGTCTGTTTTGCTTTTTTAAATTGGGATCTTGGAAAGGTACAAAATGGCAAGGAAAGAAACAAATTCCCTCTCTAGGGCAGTTTCATTCTGGATCTCATTAGTTTTGTAAGAAGATCCAGAGCCTTATAAATGAGGAATTTACAATATTCAGGAAAATAACTATGCTAAAATTAGTAGCATAGTCTGCCTAGAGATCCCTATATAATTATGGAGAGAGATAGGCTTTTCCAGAAAGCATTTCCAATTAAAATAAGTTAGGAAAAGTAAATAATTGAGGAAAAAAACCCTGACATAAACATTCCAGAAATATACAGTTCAGTTCAAGCACCTGTCCATAGCTGTTCTTACCAGGCTGTACATGAGATGGAAGCAGAACACGGAGGGAAGTAGAGAAGATGAGATGAGGGCCATCAGACACTTCTGACCTAACCTGTCACTTCAGAAAAGTGTCTCAATTTCTCAATTAAAATCAAAGTGAGACACACAAAGCATCTTCTCTGCACAGTGTAGTCTGTAATCTTTTGGTTTACCCGAACCCTAGTAATACTTACTGAAAAATGACATAATGAAATTTGCTCTTGGACCACACTCTTCCCCACTGAAAACTGACATGGAAGTTTAATGTGGAAAAACTCCATGCCATCATTTACCTTGGCCTTAGACTTGAAAAAAAACCCCAAGGATCAAAAAAAGAATAAGAGTTCTTTAATCCTCAGTTACAGAAAGACTTTTTCCCTGTATCTTAATACTTCAGGTGTAATATATATATATGAAAACTGGAATAGACAATTTGATTCTGAACAAATGTATCCCCACAAAGCAATATAGAGACCCGGCTGCAAGGGGCCTTTGCTTTTCATTTTTTCAAGTCCCTAAATTATGTTATTTCAAAGGGAATAATGATTGCATAGCAGATATGAGCATGCATAGTTATCACACATACTCATTTGTCTGGCATACACAACAGACATTTTCATTAGCTTTTATATGAAAACTATTTGTACAACCTGAGTGATTTATGATGTATAAGTAGTTCCATTCTTGTTTCCTAACTTATTACACTGTCTCAAATCCCTGCTTTAATTTTATTGATTTATTCTGTCTGAAGTTCCAGCTCCAAATATTGGCTGCCTCTGAAAGGGGGCATTTTTATATCAATCTTTAAAGATTAACTTAAGATTTAAGATTNTCGAAATGCAAAAAAAAAAAAAAAAAACGGGAATTAAAAATAAATAAACAAACCCACACAGCTTTCTGCCTGTTAGTAATTTTACAAGTAGAGCAGCAGACAGTGTTTATTAAAGCCTTACTCAGCTTTAGTAATTAAAAAGAAGAACTCCACCAAACCCAGTATTTCAAAGGAAAACTGGGTGCCTTGGAATGATCTGTCTTTTTCTTTGGAAATAAAAGCTAACATCTGAGACTACTGAGAGAGGGGTTCTTGCTCCTGTTGACCCAAGAATTCTTTTTATCACATGGTATCAGAGAAGCATTACATTACACAGGTGAAAATCATACTGACATTAAATCCATTTGAATATAGCTGTCAGGGAGAGATTACCTTAGCATTGCTTCATATATGTACTAAAGAGTGAGTATTTTTATAGGTTATTCATAATACTTGGCATTTCAAGTAACAAACAAAGAAAAAATATTTAATTAGAATGTAATGGCATTAAATAGTTAAGGACCATTTTCTCTTAGAAAACCTAGAAACTGTCACTAATAGTTTAAAATCACAGATATGAAAGAATGTGAAACATACCCACAATCACACAAGGTGGTTTTATTCAGCAGCAAATACACTTTTTTCCTGATACATTTTATGCCTTATATTTTGTTCCTCTTTGCTTAAGAAAATGCTCAAGAGGCACTGAAAGAGTTTGGGACCTAACACTGATTTTAGACTCTCCCCTTAGAGTCGTATCTCTGTTCAGGTATCATCAGTGAATCCCAGTGGTGATTTTCAATTTTTTTGCAATAAGGATGATTTTATTACAGTCTCTACTGCACTTTATGCTATTACTATTCATTCTAGATAAAAATATTACAAAAGAAGGGAAGGAGGTGTGAGCATGTGATGGAAGACAGACATGTGACAACAAGTTCAGTCTTGAGGTCTGAGGACAATTTCATGGCCCTGTGGTTCACAGTCATGGGTGAATTCAAAGGAGAGACAAAGAGTACTGACAGGGTTAGAACAACTGGCAGAGATTTCAGAAGCTGTTTAAGGTCTGCTAAGGAGCCAGGTGTGTCAGGTAACACCAGAGTGAAAATCAACATGAAACCTTGTTCCTGTAGGATCTGTTGAGATACAGTACAACTTCACATTATTAATAAGCAAAATAAAAATTGATAGGGAATGAATATTCTAACAAACAGGAAGAGTTCTTACATGTGAAACAGTCACTGTAAAACTCAGAACAATGCAACTTGCTGGAGATGGCAAGCAGAAATGGAAACTATTCCTTTCTGGCCAAGTATGTTTAGTTATCCTTTGAAGGGAAGACTTGCATGAAAGATTTGCAGTAATGAGTCTTCTGAAGAAGTAAAAGAAATGATTCCTCTGACACTTCCTAAGGCACAGGGAGGTGATTCCAGAAAGCCAGCACGGCCTCACCAGGGGAAAATCCTGTCTGATAAACCTAGTGGCTTTCTATGATGGAGTAACTACAACAGTGGATAAGGGAAAAGCGACAAATGTCATTTATCTGGAGTCCTGTAAGGCCTTTGACATGGTTCTCCCCAGCATCCTTCTCTCCTGAGACCCCACCTGGAGTACTGCATCCAGCTCTGAGATCTTCAGCACAGGAAGGACACAGACCTACTGGAGTGAGTCCAGAGGAAGGCCACAAAATTGATCAGGGAGATGGAGCACCTCTGATATGAGGAAAGGCTGAGAGAACTGTGATTATTCAGCCTGGAGAAGAGTAGGCTTTGGGGTGGCCTAATTGCAGCCTTGAAGGGAACTTACAGGAAAGACAGGGCAAGAATATTTACAAGGACATGTAGCAACAGGACAGTGGGAAATGGGTTTAAACTGTGAGTAGCTTTAGATTAGATATTAGAAAAAAATTCTTTACTGTGAGTATGGTGATGCACTGGCACAGATTGCCCAGGGAAGCTGTGAATGCCTCTTCCCTGGAGGTATTCCAAGGCCATGTTGGATGGGGCTCGGAGCAACCTGGTCTACCTGAAAGTGTCCATGTCCATAGCAAGGGGGTTGGAACTAATGATCTTCAAGGTTCCCTTCCAACCCAAACCATTCTAGGATTACCTTTCCAGTTCCTTATCTGTGCATTTTGTGTAGTTTGCAAAACCACTTGCGTATCTATATGAAAATGTGCTTTACCTTGCTTCTCAGAACCAAGAGAATTGTGCCAGCTCTCTCTATGCAGGAATTTCAGATAAAATCTCTTGCTACTGTTACTCCAGAAAAAATAATAATCTTGGTGCATTCAGCCTTAGTCTGGCAGTATCACAGAGGCACATGGAATCTGTGGACAGTAATAATATATGAAGCGGTTTTACAGCAGATAAGAATCAAGTTAGAATGAACATGTTTGCTAATGAAGAGAAAAAGTCCTGGGGTCAGTAACTCTACCTAGAAAAACATGCAACATACATATTGAAATTCAAGACATTTGAAGCCCAATGTGAATAATAAAGACAGGCTGAAGAACAAAGAGAGTGAGGAAGAAGATGGTACATAATTTTTGGTTTTGAGCTTTCAGGTTGCAGTAAGTAACTCCCTTTGGAACATTAGCTATAGGGGACTTGCTACTCACCTAAATGATGCAGTGTCTCATGATCGCTTAGCAGCCAAGAAATGCCCATTTTTGTATTCTCTGACCTATTTCCCTGTACTTGGTGGGAGAAGCAGAGGTGCTCCTAAACAAGGTGACTCTCTGCACACTTGATATTTACCCCATGTGCAATAAATCCGCAAATCTGCTGTTTGTTGTAGATCTCTGCCACTTACAACTTTGCAGTTCTCCTGGGTGCTTCATAAACATTGAGTAAGCTGCAGTATTTAGAAACTGTGACACTGAGGCAGAGATCAGCTGTCATATCAAACAAAAGCAGATCTCAGCCCAGGCTTTGGTCATGATTCCTCCACATGTTCTCAGCTCATTTCTAGGGCTTCCTAACCAGCTCCTTTCACTCCTTGCTTCCAACAGCAGATCTGCAGTACAAAAACCAAAACATGCTTTCTGCAAAAAACAATTCTACAGACGAACCTTAATAAAAGCTTGACATCTTGGAGAACACACAAGAGAACTCTAAAGCTCCTTAATCAAAACCAGCACATACAGATTCATGGAAACTATGCTGAAGGGAGGCTTTCTGCATCAGTTGCCAGCTCTTGCTCTGCCAGGAATGTACCATACACAACTTTCTTTTTGCTTTACTACAAACTGCCTCAGTTCTAATTTCCAAATTGGTTATGAATAAATCACAAGGTTCTCTGTTTAATCACCTACTTTTTTTTAATTCTACAGATGAAAACAATTACTTGGAGAATAAAGATGGATAAAACTTCATGGAGAATAAAGATGAATAAAACTCCCAACTTCTATCACGTATTGTTTATGCACATGTGATATATGTCAAAGAATGTTTTTCCTCCTGCACAGTCATACTGTTAAGTCTCCCATGTTACAGGTAATTTTTCTTTCTTCCATGAATTCCATTTGGATTTTGACACCGTTTTAAGAACTATGACGTGAAGTTATTTCTCACACGTTTGCACTAAATCTTAGTGGACCAGTAAAGTTTAGAAACTTGTATTGACCCATCCCTCAGGCATCCCATCTTCCACAGGTCCTGTGCCATTTCTGCAAGACCTTTGGGCTCCTTGGGACTCTCGATTAGCACTGCAGGTCTGTAATTAAGCAATGAGGACACCTCAGCTGGGATTCAGACCCAGGTGTAGAAACACAGGGTGAAGGCTCTACAACAGGAAGGGCAGCACTGGACCAGTGGGCCAATGTCTTCTGTGTCGTGTAGACACTGCTGTTTCGGCACTGCAAAGCCCTCCATGGACCAGGCCTGCTGGCTCTTCATTGCCTACAGTGGGAGGTGGCTGAACATAAATGATACATAGCCAGAGAAGTTTCTACACACTGTGGTTTCTGTATCTGTTACTGGTACTTAATTGTTCCAAAATAGACCTCTGATTTTGACAGCACCCTTATGGCAGCACCCTTAGAACGTAATTCTGAGTCAATTTTTGTTTGAGGAAGTGTGCTGCTTTTGGCTGGGGAAGGTTTAGTTTTCTTCAGAGTGGCTGGTAGGGGGCTGTGTTTTGGATTTGCGCTAAGCACAGTGATGGAAAGAGAAATGTTTTTGTTATTGCTGAGCTTACACGGAGTCAAGGCCTTTTCTGCTCTTAGTACTTCCAAGCTGGCTAGGAAGTTGTTGGGAGGTGTCATAGGAGTTTGGGAGGAGCCACAGCTGGGACAGGTGACCCAAACTGACCAAAGGGATATTCCAGACCATATGACATCATGCTCAGTATATAAAGTGAGGGGAAGAAGAAGGAAGGTAGACACATTTAGAGTGATGGAGTTTGCCTTCTNTTTTTGTTATTGCTGAGCTTACACGGAGTCAAGGCCTTTTCTGCTCTTAGTACTTCCAAGCTGGCTAGAAAGTTGTTGGGAGGTGTCATAGGAGTTTGGGAGGAGACACAGCTGGGACAGGTGACCCAAACTGACCAAAGGGATATTCCAGACCATATGACATCATGCTCAGTATATAAAGTGAGGGGAAGAAGAAGGAAGGTAGACACATTTAGAGTGATGGAGTTTGCCTTCTCAAGTCACTGTTATGCGTGATGGGGCCCTGCTGTCCTGGGGATGGCTGAACACCTGCCCACCCATGGGAAGCTGTGGATTGTTTTGTTTTGCTTGAGTGCGCAGCTTTTGCTTTCACTATTAAACTGTCTTTATCTCAACTCACGATTCTGATTCCTCTGATTCTCTCTCCAATCCTGCTGGTGGGGGAGTGAGTGAGCGGCTTGGCTGCTGGCTGGGGTGAAACCATGACAGTGAGAGGCTTGCAACTCCATATAAAAAGATAGCTTCTGAAAATGATCCATTTCTCTGATACAGATTTGGCAAGAAGAAAAGCCAGGTTTTGAATAAGCTACCAAGGGTGTAACACCCTACTTAGAAACAGCAGTAGAGTCTGGTAGTAATCTACATAAATTTATAACCTTTCCAGTGGGACATTTATTATTCCATGGACAAAATAAAATGTATCTGTAAATACAAATAAAATGTATTTAACCATCTAATAATAAAAATGCATAAAACAAATCAAAAGGAAGTATGTATTCTCTTAATGCCAGAACAGCTGTGGAGCTGTGCATGGTTTGTCTCTCTAGCGTTCCTTTCAGTATTTTGAAATTTTCAATGTAGTTCTTCACCCCAAGTCATGGACACTCTTGATGGACACTCTTGTATATGCTGGGAAATAGAATGTAGGTGAAAAGACATTCATAACCAGAAGCAGTACTAAAAACCTTCACCCTTCTAGTCTAGACTTGTGGGTATTGAATCAAATAAGCTGTATAAAAAATTGCTAGACTAAATGCTAAATTCTTCAGCATTTCTATGGAAGCATAAACACGAGAACTCAAGGTATTTCAGAATGGATGCTACTACTACCGCAACAAACCCATGGCCTTGGTGTTATTAGCACCATGCTCTAACCAGCTGAGCTAATCTCAAGAGTTAGCTTGGCAAGTCTTGCTCATGTATGGAAATGTGCATTTGCTTTTGTCTTCCATATGGAACTGGGTCTCCACATTCAGTGCAAAATTTTCCATAAATCCCAAGCATCTTTATGCATCACATATTATTACCATACTATAAATGTAGTCTAAGTTGAGTGCTGACTGCTTTGCTTCTAAATTTTATCTTTCTCTTCTCAGAAAATATGGGGTAAAAAATCATCTCCTCTTAATAATGTTTTCATGTCTTGAAGGAAAATTCCCTTAAAACAGATAATCTGTTTGCTGAACACAGTTTTGTCTGGAATACAAAGCGGTCATTTTGGGCATTTTGGATTTGGTTTTGAAAACACAGGCTATGGCAATTTATGTTCTGTGGGCACCCACTGGAGAGAGAGGATTGGGTTGACAGGCCCTTAGCTCACTCTGCTGTAAAAAGAAGCAGCATTTTTTTGATTAATTTGGCTTCCTGCTTCTGGATTAGGACATTAGATATCTTAGGTGAACATGCAGATCTGCCAGAGATACAATTTAGGGGAGGTCATTCAATATCTTGGTTCCTTGGCTCAAACAGAAAAGCCAGTGCCTTTGTTTTTCTACCATTTGTTTATCTGGTCTTCCTGTGGGCTCCTTGAAGACAGAAACTGACTCTTATCACATCCTTGCACAATACCTTAAAGAAAAGAGGTTTAAGTTTTATCCTTCAAGGCCTTGAATATAATATGACATAATCAATAGCTAGGATTTTGTAGTAGTGTCACTCTAGTAGTTACTGTAACTCCTTTTGAAAATGAAGATATACTCTCCATACACAAAGAATTCTGTTTTGGAGTACTTGGCAATTATGCTAAACATGTTTTCCAGTTTTAACAAAAGGAATATTGTTGATACCATGCTTTTGAAAGCAGCAGCTTTAACTTTCTTTGAACTGGTTTTCTGTAATATTCTTATCAGCTCTGTGCCAAACACGCTATTTAATATCAAAGGTAATCAGCTGAAGCAACCCCTGCTGTCATTATGCAGAACCAAGTTGCAGTTTTTCACTGTTTTGACTTTTGGATGAATAACTTCTTATTCCTTTTATCCTCTGAGGTACTTTGAACACTATGCAAACATATAAAGACCTTGGCCTGAAACATTTACTATAATTTTTTTCTTTTGAAGAAGGATGGGCATTGGAGAATGCATCCACAGCTCAGCCTTCATCTCAATGACAAAGCAACAAAGAGATGCCTTTTTCAAAGACTGTTTAATTTTTTTCTTAAAAAAAATTTAAATAGACAAGGAGTTGTTTATGAACAACAATGGAAATAATGGGGCCTATCTTCCTAAGAAGTTGTTTCTTGCTGTTGCATTCACTGAATGTCTAATAGGGTGCAGAGTCTCACGGGTCCTTTTCCAGTAGCTGGGTCACTTGTAGCTAGGCTCTCATGGATGGATACTCAGATATCTAATCAAGGGGAAGTTTATACTGCAGCCTTTCTCTGTGTTGGCAGTGACAGACCCATCTTTTCCTCTCCAGCCTACTGAGGCTGTAATATCTCTGAGAATTCTAGGCCAGACTCAAATGTGGTTGAAATTGCAGTATTGATAGAGGTTTGCAGTAGCGGATGGGCGGAAATTCCTACCCACGCACACCATGAGATTGCACAAGCCTCAATGCTTAGGCAAACAGAGTAAATATTAAAGAACTAGCCTGTGTCCTGGTAGCTCTTCTGGCTAATATGGTTGAGCCAAAAGAGCTCAAGAAGGAGCACCAAACACAATTTCCACCAGCCGGTTCAGTTGATAACCACGTACCTCCCACAGCCAGTTTCGGGCTGAAATTCTAGCCCTCGGCCCATGCTCCAGGTTTACAGTGAATTGCTGTAGTCAGGCCAACACGGTGCCCTTCTGGTAGAAACACAAACAGAGCTTTGCTGCTCAGTCTCCAGCTTCTGGTGTGCTGTAAAATGCCTGAGTGAAACCCATCATTTGTGTAACAAATTTGAATAAATGATGTGATGACAATCTGACCCCACAGCACTTCTGAAGCAAGTACCAGTAAAGCCCATTCAAAAAACAACTCCAAACAAACAGAACAAAACACACTTTCTCCATTCCTCCTCCTAGGAAAAGGGATGGCTTCCCAGCTCAGACTTCCACTGTAAGGGAAAAGTCACTCATTGGTTACCATATGGTCTAACTACTACAGAGTCACAACTTGAAGAACTTACACCAGTTTAACCATGTCACTGCAGCAGTGGATGCACAGTGCAAACTGCAGAGTCTCTTGCATTTGATGAAAGGTTTCTAAATGATATACTGTCAATTATTAATCAACTGTGCTTTGTCCACTTCTAATTCATTATCTCTATAGTAGAAGAAAAATGTACAAAACGTTTGCTTTTATGAGGAATGACCATCAAATACAGTAGCCAAGGACTTGGAAACTATCAGAAAAAGTGAAGCCTGTGACTTTAACAACCTGCTCTGCAAAAGGATGTGAGTATGTGCTGGCCCAACTTTATTCTGCTTTTTGCACCTGCTTTAAATGCTTTCACACAGAACTTTGTACTGAACACATAAAATCCAAAATCCAAATGGTTATGGTCAACTAATGCTATGTTTATAAAAAATCAAATAAAATTTAACTGTTAGAAAGAGTTCGTTAACCTATCAGGACAGTTAAAAGACTCTCATCTTTCCTATCCCATAGGTAATTACAAACATTGATGACATGATAGGAAATGATCACTTCTATTCTCAAATGATTCCCAAAGTATTGATTTCAAACTATACACAGGTACTATCTAGCAAACCTTAAAAAGATTAATTGGTAAATCCCTTTGATTACAAGGTAACATCTGTTGATTTTTTAAATGTTTGTCTACAGCACATAAATAATATCAGGAAACCAGAAGTCTCTGAGACAGCTGTTTACACTGTCAGAAAAATAATCTGTGGAGTGGCTGATCTCTCTGCAAAGGCACTACACAAAGTGGAATAGTTTTAGACTAAGATCATTTAAACAAAGGGTAGGAGGTGAAACAGTCATCCAAGAAGCCTGACATTGTGGTTTTTCGAAACAATCTCTGAGCTTCTCAAGTGAATATCTGTATGAAATATCTGTATGAAAACAAATCCTGGTATATGAGATGAAACTTCTTTGTATGTGTCCCCCACTATCAGCTCTACTGGCCTCCCCCGGCCTGATTTCAGAAAGTAGAGTCAGGCATTGATCATGTTGCTAAAGAGGGTGTCATCTGAAGGAAGCACTTTTATCTCCATAATCCTTAGAGTTTTTTATAATAAAAATTAAAACCGGCCAGGTTCTACCACTGAATATTAATTATTTCTATATAATCATCCACACCAAGCAGTTACTTAAAAAGAAACTTATTTTTCTTCAGAAATCATGGATAAAATGAAAATTCCTGGCTGAGATAAGAGTAGGAAATTATTTCTCAGTGGTGGCTTGGGTATAGAACAAGATACTTTACCACTTTCAACAGTGGACCTCCTACTGCCAGCTTATTACAGAACCTGTTTCTGATATTAGAGCAGTAAGAGACTCTTGATCTTAATGTCATCATCCTGTGAGGTACAAAAAGATCTAGTTTTGAAAACTAGAGTACAAAATATCATTGCTTTTTAGATATAATCCTTCCTTTTCTTTCCTAAATAGCTGGAAAATACATGAAAAACAGTGCCAATACACTTTAAAGAATTGCTAAACAGCATTTCCCTAAAAAGAGTAACATTGCTTTTTAGGGCCATATGGCGCTGTGGGATGTTACAACAATACAAAGGCAGTAATTTTAGAAGAGATATGGGAAATGGTTACAGACTTTATACCTCTTGAATAATACAGTGTGCAGCCAGCACAACCTTTCCATGCCAGTCTGTCACAAGCTCCCAGCAAAAATGCATTATTATGTTGTCTCATGTTGTAGAATATATCCAGAAAGACCGATATGAAGAGGCACCATCTCCAGAAGAATGGCAACAAGCACAGCTGCATGTTGTGGAAAGGAACACCCTGAGCCACTGGAGGAAAAGATTACACAGGTGTCCTTTGCTGGTGCTGTTGTGATTCTGCTTGTGCCTCCTGAGAGGTGCAAGAAGAGGCCCTTTGTGGGCTTCCCTGCAAAAGGCTTCCTGAGCTCTGAGACCCATGGGAGGATGGTGCTGCATCCCTGCTGTGGCTGGAGCGCCAGCTGGGAGCACCAGTCTGCCCAGTACATGGGTACACCATTTTAAGCTACCTGACATAGTAGCCTTATTGCAAAAGTCCTCCTTGAGGCAATGATAGAAGTCGAAAAGCAAAGACCTGAAATTCAGAAAACCCCATCAGCATGCAATCCCTTTCTTCTGCATATGTCCATGTCCTGCTCTGCTCTTACTCAGCCTCTTCCCATGCTCTCCCTTCCACCACCTGGCTCCCCCAGCCCCTCTCCGATTCATCTTCGCCTCGCACAAATGCCCTTCCGCCCCTCTGCATTCAGGTCAGGAGATTTTCCTTCCCTCCCTTGCACATGGAAGGAGCAGTGGGCAGCTGAGCTCCAGTGATAAAGATGTGCAGAGAATCCACATCAAACAGAAGAAAAAGACTTATTTAATCCCAGCAATGGCCTGTGTCTGGAGGCATAGACCAAATTTGTGGGAAACATGACAGTCTTTGCAGACTGAGGGCTACAACCCATACATTTGAGTAAGGATTCACAGGTGCAGCAGAAGACCAGGTTCCCATCGGGAGAGTGAGTTCCTCACTAAATATCAAGTTTCTGCATAAAAATAACAACAGCTGTGCTATCATATCTGTGATGAGCTAAAGCCTAAATCCAAAACTATTTTAAAATTTGAATCTACGCTTAAATACCTGATGATATAATGCAAGATAAGATTGGTAAGAAAACATAATTGGAACAACTAAAATAGTAAAAAAGACTAGCTATGCTTTCATGCTTTAACCTCACAGGCTGATGTACAAAAAAAGAAATATCTTTTTCTTATCAAGGCAGCCTTCACTTTGAGAGGTAGTAACTGAGATATCTGTTATACCACAATTACAGCAATTGAGCTATATTGTAGATGCAATTCAATGCATTTTGGTTGAAAATTTTAACAGAATTTTCTAGAGGTGGCATTTATATTCTTCAAATGAGTGAATAATGCAAGATTATTTAAATGAGATATATATAATATAATGTTTCAGAATTTCCACATTTTAATATATATTCTATAGTTTTACCAAGGTCTTATAACATTTACAGGGTAGTATTCTGATATTCTTCTGGTGGTAAAATCACCAGAATAACAAATAATAAATAAAAAGAATAACCTGAAAAGAAGTTAAATTCCTTACACACGAAAGAAGGCACCTTCTTCCTCATCCCAGTCCTCGGGCCTAAATATCCTTACAATATAAATCCAAAAACCTAGTTATACAGGATCAGCCCTGATTGTGCACCCAGTCCTGCAGCCCATCTCTAGCACAGTCAAGCCCAGATGTCACAAAAGATGGCAAAAGAAAACTCAAGTAGCAGACACGGGATCACCACCTTCTGAAGTCTTGCAGTCCCTAATAACCAAAGATGGTCTTCAGTCCAGAGGTATGGTGTTTTATATCCTGTCCCCTTATTTTCTTTTCTAATTGGTCCTTTCAGCTTATAGAATTTTCTTGTGTTTTTACAAGGCTAGAGAAGAATGACTGAAGGAGGAAAAAAGATTCTGCACAGAATTGTTAAAATGGCAGTTACCAGAAAATCATGAAAAATTAGAGGACTGAACGTTTCTTAAATGGGAAGCTACATTCTGTAGGAGAGGCACCTTGAGATGGACAGAAATTCAAGTTCAGGAATCAGGCAGAGAGCCTGGAAGTGTAAGTGAAAGCAGGCTTCGAAATGTGGCATCCACTGGCACTCCATCAATAGGATTGTTTTCCACCAGTACAGATATATACACATACACATGAGGCTATACATAATTTTAGAAGTGTGAATTTTCAATTCAGACACTGAACAGTCAGCAGTACATTTTCAATTTATCAAAAAACCCCCATATCAGAAAAGTCAGGAACTGCGCCTGAGCTGAAAATAAAAGATACATAAGCCTTCTCTAAGACCAAGTAGAATTCCCTGTGAATACAGACTTAGAGAAGGATTTCAGGGAATTAAGGGTTATCTTTAGCATTTCAATTATAATTTTGGATTGTAAAAGATATATTTGGCAATGATCAGAGCAGCCTAGTAATTTGATACGCATTAAACGTGATGTGATAAAGGGAAAGCTCTGTTGTCAAATGTTACAGAAATCTTCATGTATTGCAGATTATCATGTAATTCACAACCGTATTTTCTATTTATATTCCTTCAAGCCCTTCGTAGAATGATAAATTATTTTAAGCTGGAAAATAGCTGTTGAAAGCAAAGAAAATCCTTCATTGTCAACATAGGATTTATACAAACATTTTCAATCTGATCCTTAGATCCTGTAGCTCAAGATATTACTAATACTTTCAAGAACCATGAGAAGAATTTCCCTATGTAAAAGAAAATATAACCTCATGAATAACAAGTAAATTATGGAGTATTCATATCATGGTAGCAAAGTCTGGGGGTTTTTTATGTACAGCACTGTTCTCACAACATATATCGTCTGCTACGTAAATTACCCCTAATTATAAAAACTGTTTTGCCAGGTAAAAATAAATGTAGCTGTCCTATAATCTGTAAAGATATATATAAACTGTTCCTCCACTTAACAGAATGGTACTTTGAAAGACAATTACGCAAAATTAAATAAATAATTATTGTGCTTTTCAGTGCCCCAGTCACAAATCTTTTAGGCTTTCAGTGTTTCGGTTGCTTTAAATGATGCACATCTTGAAACTCAAATGAAATACTGATGCAATTTTAATTGAGCAATTAAAATAATTTTTCATGGTTTCTAAATTGATTAGCTCTAAAATTACTTGTCTACTGAAAAAAAAACTTTTTCAGAGCTGTTACCCAATATCACATTTCCAGACAATGCCTCCTTTGTCATCTCGTCCTGTTTCTCATTCTCCTTCAAATGCCTACTGAACACAATTGCCTTTTGAACTTATTTACTGAAAAGAATTTATCCTTCTCTTTAGTAAACTTCAAAACAAAACCTTTTCTTCAGTAAATCTGCAGCAGAAGTCCTGTTATAGATAAATAACATTTAGCACCAGCACACAATGCAACACAACAACACAATTGGGATGTTTGAAACTAAGAACATACTCCATATTTTGTGCCTTATCTTTAAGTCCATTTATAGCACAATAAAATATGGTATCATTAGGATTTATTGCAGCTCAGACCTACTGATGGTTGGAAGAACATGCCTGAGACTCAGACCTGGAAAAATGGATAGCAATGACAAGCAATTGCTTCAGTTCATTTTCTACAACACATTTCTTCCTAGAACAAGATTTTTTTCCCTATATTACCTTAGCAAAAGTTTAGTCTCTGTGCTTTAAGAAAATATTTACTATGATGTCCACCTATAGATTTTTTACTTTTTCAAAGGAAAAATAAGGAAATTTTGTCTCCCTGATCTGCAGTACAGTGGGCAAGCTCTTCTGCCTGAAGTCTGTAGTGCCAACAGGAAGAAAGAAAGTAGAAACTGAAATTTTGAATTTTCAGTGGTTCTGATATGAAGGAAAGCCTTAAAAAATTCCAAAAACTGGAGAACTGCTCCCCGTCAATGTATTACTGTATTATGGAAACGTATTGTGGAAGCTTCACTGTATACTGCATCAGTTGCTGTGAGGAGTTGCTGAGAGGGAGGGCAGCAAAATAAACATTATAGAAATGTATTATTATTTCAGGCATTTTCTCATATAAATGCTCCTACTTTTATGGTTTGAACTTCATGTACTCTTAAACAAGCTCTATGGTACTTTTAAAACACACCTCTAAAAACCTGTGTGCATCATTCTTTGCTTTGAATGTTGTGGTTGGTCTTTCAGAAGAAACCAGTTACTTTCATTCGAATACAAATATAATAATAATAAAAAATAAATCCACTCCCAGGTTAGTAGTTTCAACAAACTATTTATCTGATGACTGCTTTAGTTATGTTTGTGTCTTATCTATTTTGTGAGGTGTACAGAACAGAAACTACATTTTATTTTGCATTAATAAGGTATTAATGTAATGAGTGATTGACTGACACTTGAGCCCCTTTGCATTGTCAAGATACAAAGTGAATGAAAACCATTAAGTCAATAAGAGGATTCCAGATAATGCTGTTCCTGTTTGAAAGCAGAGAAAGAAACAGCTTCATGAAAACTGCTCCTTACAGTGCAATGCCGCGATTAAGCCAATGCTACACAGTATCAGTGGAGACATTAATTTGATCTTGTCCCTCTATTCTGCCCTTGTTTGCACAAAAAACCCCCACCTCGTCAAAGTATCTTGGAGCTTTTTGGCTGTCCATTAAACTTACTGAAACTGTCCAACAGGTTCAAAAGTTGCTGGCTGGATTACTGACAGAGGAACGCAGCAGGATTTCCTTAGGAAGTCAGGCTAATCAGATTGTTTAAAAGAAATCCAAAGTGAATTACATTTTATTTTCAGTTTGCCTCATACAAAACTAAATCAAATGGTTGCAGAACTGAGCTTTTTTCACCCTTTATGATTTTACATCCCTCCCTGCTTTCATATAAATAGTTTCAATTTCCCTTCTGAGATTATTTTTTTCTCAAACTGTCAACTTGGCAAGTATTTGAACCAATCCTTTGAAAAATCACACCTAAAATACTTCTTACTTATTTTCCTATAAAAATATGTGAAACATTAAAATGCTGTTTCAATATGTATTTGTGCTGCTTGTTTCAGTTTTACTGTAAAAGTTCCACAAGCAAAATTTCTTTTGGGCTGGAACATTGACGTTCCTGTCATAAAATGATAAAATATGGTTCAGTGTATGCTAACTTAGCTTAGTTTGGCTATAAGATTAATTTTCAGGTAACACTTAATCATAAAGGTTTTACCAAAATATGAAAGAATTAACTGTCTTCTGCAATGTTACATTGTTATTTGTAGTTCAGTGAACACTGCTCTTACAAATTTCTTGTGTTAAAACCTTAATTACCTAATAGACAACATTGCCAAGTGTTTCAGATTGTTTTAATTATATTGAGTACAGGGGCACTTCCTCTTCACCTACTCTATCATTATTTAGCCAAAGGAAACACATTTAATGCTGTCAGATTTCCATCATAAAACCTTTCCTTCAGCTTTGGAATTTTTTTTGGTACAGTTCTCTGAATTTCCTTTCAATTCTTTAAATATTTCTGCTATGTTTTTTTCCAGAACTAAATTTTGTTTTCTGTGCAGGACTCTGTCAGCACAATGAAGGAAAAGATTCTTTTTCATTAATGATGCAATATCTGAGCCCCAATGTAATTTTAATTACTATCATAGCTTTGCCTTTTAATTGTCCTCAACACTGTAATTTTTAATTTCTCAGTGCTTCTCAGTCTTAACAGAATTTTAGGAGTCCACTTCCCACCC
>WEIT01017010.1:39118-59043 GCA_013389985.1 Dryoscopus gambensis | reverse complement strand
ATCTTGTTCTGAATATCATGTAACACTATAGTTTGAATCTTCATAATGCGAACAGATACTGCATTTTCAAGCTTTCTCAAATGTCATTTTTGGAAAACAGTAATTTATTCATACTACCAAAATTCTTGGCCTTGAACTAGCTGTATTGCTTTTCTGTCTAAAACTAAAACAATTCTCTAAGGAGAAATTTTGTAATGCCCAAGTTGTAGACCCTACCACAAGTGATCATGTTCAGAAAACAAAAAGGTGTGAGATCCACAGCAGCCCCATTTTGAGACAGCTTGCAAGATGAAGGCAGCGTGCCCTGAATCTGATTTTATGAATGTTTTGAGTTTTCATTGGTTGATTGTCTCTCTTCAGCTGCAAGGGAAAGAAGAGTGATGTTTAAGGGAAAAGAGCATCTGTTTGACAGATTTTATGGCACCTCTTACACATGCTATCATTTTTGTTTGGGGCTGAAGAACCTTTTTTATCTTGAATCATTTCATTCTTGTCTGTTTCCTCTCTCACAGCTGACAGCTCTCATTTGTGGTTTCATTATCAAGCTGAGGAACTGCCTGCATGATGATGGATTTCTAAGACAACTCTACACCATTGGCTTGCTGGCACAGTTTGAGAGTCTGCTGAGCACTTATGGTAAAGGCACGGGGCCAGTGGGTGGGATTAGCTGTCGAGTCAGCAAATTCTGCGTTTAATTGGCTACACCAGGATCGGAGTGTTTGGGACAATCTGCAGCTCAGCTACGAAATTATTTTGAAAACTAAAATGCAAAACTAGATTATAGCTGAATTAATTAATTATTTAACTTACTTAATTAACTAACAATTCTGAATTTCTTTGCACTTACTTGAATATCTAAAAGATAAAGTGTATTTGTTTTATAATATAATGTCAAAGGTTTAAGAAAGACTAAAATGTATCACAGTGGTCTTTGGGTTTTTTCAGAAAATAAATGGATTAAAGTTCTGCAAGCTGGGAGAAACTGTGCCCAAAATACACTTTTTGAATTTTCTTGAAAATTCTGTAATCTTGCAGCACAATGTGAGATTGAAGAGAGAATATAAAAAGGGAAAGTACTTCACTCAGAAGTGTTTCACTCCTGTGTCTCAAAAGCTGTCTGGATGCTGGCTAGGGAATGCTTTACTGGACAAATCCAGAATATCTTGTAGCTTCTCCAGTGCAAAGGATATCAGGACTCTGACAATGCTGAGAACTACTTACCAGCATCATCTAACTTGGAAAATCAACATATAAACTGCTTGAAGAACAGTAGTCTGGACTATTCTAGATAACTGGTGTTTTCTGAACGTGCTGAACTCAAAAAATCAGTCATGACATTGTCTCTAGGTCAAGGGGGAGGCCTGGGCTGGAGTAACTCTTCATCTGTGGAACTTCTTCATGGAGTGATGACCTACTGTTGTCATCAAATTGACAAAGGGAAGTTGTGAATAACAAGTAATTACAATTCACTTTTTCCTCTTGGATTTAGGTGAGGAGCTGGCAATGCTGGAGGACATGAGTTTGGGAATCATGGACTTGAGGAATGTAACCTTTAAAGTAACTCAGGCTACATCAAATACATCTACTGACATGCTGCCAGTCATCACTGGAAATCGGTAAATATAAATTAAATATACTTTATTCTTGATGAGATGGAGACATGACAAAAATCGGCTTTTCTACCCAAGTTGTAGAAGGAGAGGAGTATTAATGACCAGAGCAAAATCAGCTATTGTCAGGAAATTGGCGGATCTGATTTGAATGTCCATGAGGATATAAATGCAACATTACAGGTTGTTGCAGATTTGTTTTTGAACTAGAATAGATTTGCTGACGAGAAGCAAGTTGTGGCAGTTCCTTAAAGTCAGTTTTGACTGATAGTTGCCTTTTAATAGTTACATTATGTTCTAGGTGTTATCCCTCTTTAGATAAATAACACATTCTTGGAACATAGCTTTTTGATCCTTATGTCTAATAGCTGTTTGTTTCTTTTCAGTGATGGATTTAACGTGAGGATCCCTCTGCCAAGCGCCTTGTTTGATTTGTTGCCGCGTGAGATTCAAAGTGGAATGTTACTGAGGGTTCAGCCTGTTCTTTTCAATGTGGGAATCAACGAGCAGCAAACCCTAGCAGAGAAGTAGGTATCCAGTCAGGCAAGCTCAACTTCACTGGCAGTTCAGCAGTGGAACTATGTTGCTGTGGAATTGCACTCTTGCATAACTAACAGCGATTCAGTTTCTCCAATACACAAACAAGGGAACACTGTTCTAAATGAATCTGTCAAATGCCAAACAAAAGGAGGTCCTTCTTTATATGCCACATAGCTGTGAAGCTCCTTCCCTCTTGGGCTGGAGGCTAGTGTGGGTTTATGTGGTTCAGAAGTGAATTTACAATGAGGAGATCTATCAAGGGCTATTTAGCACACAGGTGCTTTTTGTGACTTAAGACCTCTGTGAGTGACAGATCACTAGAGGCTGAGAGATCATTCTGAGTGTTGCTGTGTATTTGCTGTCTTGGTTTTGCCGTCTCCCTGAGACTCCCTCTCCTGGTCACTGTCAAAATCCAGGATAATTGGCAAGGTGTAACTCTGTTTTAACATACCCTTGCAGTATTTATGTAATGCAACACTGCTATTGTAAAGCTGAAAAATATAATTATATAGTTATATTTGCTAGGGAAATTGTTCAGTTCTGGAAGAGCCAGCAGATTTCCTCTATTGTGGCCATATCCTATAAAGAGTACACTGACAGAGCACTGCTCAGAGAACTCCAGTGATGCCAGGCACATGCATGTTGTGACAGCAGCCTCGGTATCAGACTGGAGTGTGCACTGTGGTGGTGGACAACGAGAAAAAGTCTAACAAAAGCATTCCAGCAATTACTGTTGTCCTCTGTTGCCTACAAAGGAAGCCCAAGATGTGAAGCATAGTTAAAAATGTCAGCATTCTGTATGTACATCTGTGTATGTAGATATATTTAAATAAGGTGAATCAGGTCATTGTTGACAATATTTATTACATTCATGGTTTATTACTCCTAGATCCATATTTTTTATTTACATAACCTGAAGTCAACATTCTCAGTCCTATCTACTGATGTTCTGGTTGTTACTATTACTTTATGAACTAAACTAGTAAATCCATTATTAAAAGTTTAAATTTGGTAAAACAATTTCTCAGGTAGGAATTTAATATTGAAAGAGAGACATGAAAGCCAAAGAATCTTAAATACTGTTTTGTACAAGATTTTTCTTATACCTTCCTTCCCTCTTTCCCCCCTCACACTCATGTACTTTCTTTCTCTGTAATGAGTCGTTACAACAGTTCTCTGTTACACTTCACCTGGCATTTGAATGGTTAGGGAACTCCTGGGATGAATCTTTAAACTGTTTTTTGGTAGGCATATTGCCAAGTCCAGTTGTTTCAAAGAAGAAGAGAAGCATTTTACCTTGGGCTTTATTGTTCCTTCCTTCTCCTTTTAAAGGTTTGGAGACACCTCACTGCAAGAAGTAATTAACATGGAAAGCTTAGTGCGGTTGAATTCATATTTTGAGCAGTTCAAGGAAGTTTTGCCTGATGATTGTAAGTATTTTATAACTAATGACAAATTTGGTTGAACAGCACAATTCAGGCTGATTTTTTCATTTGTTTGCTTTATGTTGGTTTTTTAAATGTCGATGATACACCAGCATTAGTAACCTCCAAGAAATGATGCAACTCTTTTTTAATACTTTAGTACTAAGTAGAGCGAATTCAAGAAGTTTAAAGATCAGACTGATTAACTTTCCTTTTTAAGGTTACTTTTACGTCTCTTTCTAAGTGTACTGTATAATCATCCAGCTGGGTAGTGAGATTGTTGTAAGGTAAAGGTGTAAAAGTGACAGGTTCTAGCAGCAGCACTTTTATGCGCAGTTTTTGGTGATGTTCCCTGCCCTTATGATAAAACCTGCACAGAGAGCAACTGCCAGGTTTTAGGAACTCAGTCACTTTCCCTCTGTTTTCCCTTTGGCACTTTCCTATAATTGTTGCATCTGCAGCCAACAGCAGAGAACCTGGAAGAGAAACAATAGCTACAAGCTTAAATTTTACCGGGGTTCTTTTAGTGGTTAATTTGCGTGTTACTGTTCGGGGTTTTTTCGAGAAGGCAGTGGCATAAGTGTTATTTACATGTGACCACAAAAATGGTGAAAATTCATCAATTTATTATTATTACTATCAAACCTCTTGTAAGGTTATTTCATGTGTCGTACAATTTGTTGGAATTTTATTCCAGAAATACAAATGCAACAGCATGTAACAGGATAGTAAGAATTCTATCTGTTTAAGTGTGTTATTGCATGTTCAGTGACTCTGAATTTTTTGATACAGCTGAGAGCAGAACCTCCTTCCCTCCATCCAGGCATTCATAATCCTGCATAATTAATACTCTGGAATGTTAACTGCAAATTTTAATTTTTTTATTGTATAGAAGTCTAGCATCAGGTTTTCTTGTAAGATTCAAAAATTAATCAGCTATCTAGTCTTTCATAATAATAATTCCCATTCAGCTCCTTCCTCTCCTCTTTAATTTTGCTTACTTTCTTTTTTTTTACTACAGTCTCCTCCCTCTTCCCCAAACCTCTTATGTTTGATCCAGTCATCTTTTAGCTTTTGCCTTTTTTCCCCCCTGAAAGTTGTGGTGATTTAGGATATACAAGGTGACGTGTACTTTTCTCTGAACCCTTGTTAAGGGAGAATAGCATTTTACATTTAACTGCAAACTAGGTGATTATCCCAGTGATGTAGTCTGTGGTAGGTAGAGACAAAAGGAAAACCAAACAGATCATTCTACGGGACAAAGGGCCCAGTGAAGTATCTGTTGGCAGATTGTAGGAAATGTTCCCTTCAAGAACAGTATACAAGAAAAGTTGATTTCTTATCCATTGTCCTTGTCCCTGTGTTCTTAATTCTAAGCTCTGCAGAATTTCTAAGAAATTCATTAGTCTTAGCTTCACTAGCTCCTTGACCTTGTTCTGTTAGCTCTCCTAGTCTTTAGAAAGCGGAGATGACCTGTGCCCACTTTTTGTTTACAGGTATTACTTTCTTTCTAGGTGTAGGGTTTAAGCAGACCAGACCAGGACAGGCACAAAATTGTTAATTATAGAATAGAAATGTAGAATTGTTTAGGTTGGAAAAGATCTTTAGGATCATCAAGTCCAACTGTTTCCCCAGCACTTCCAAGTCCACCCCTAAACCATCTTCCCCAAGTGCAACCTCTACACGTTTTTTAAATACCTCCAGGGATGGTGACTCACCCACTTCCCTGAGCAGCCTGTTCCAGTGCTTGACAACTCTTTCAGTGAAGAAATTTTTCCCAACATCCAATCTAAAACTCCCCTGGTGCGGCTTGAGGCTATTTTCTCCTGTCCTGTCGCTGGTTGCCTGGGAGAAGAGCCCCCCTGGCTTTCAGGTGGTTGTAGAGAGCAATAAGGTCCCCTCTGAGCCTCCTTTTCCTCAGGCCAAACAGCCCCAGCTCCCTCAGCTGCATCTCATAAGAGTTGTGCTCCACACCCTTCACCAGTTCCACTGCCCTTCTCTGGACACCATGGAGGTTCCAGCACCTCTATGCCCTTCTTACAGTGAGAGGCCCAGAACTGGACATAGGATTTGAGGTGCAGCCTCACCAGTGCCGAGTACAAGGGGACAATCCCTGCCCTGGTCCTGCTGGCCACACTACTGCCAATACAGGCCAGGATGCCATTGGCCTTCTTGGCCACCCGGGCACACGATGGTTCATATTCAGCTGATGTGGACCAGCACCCCTGGGTCCTTTTCCACCAGGCAGCTTCCCAGCCACTCTGTCCCC
Source organism: Dryoscopus gambensis (assembly GCA_013389985.1). Classification (NCBI taxonomy): domain Eukaryota; kingdom Metazoa; phylum Chordata; class Aves; order Passeriformes; family Malaconotidae; genus Dryoscopus; species Dryoscopus gambensis. The sequence continues at coordinate 53,200 of WEIT01017010.1, read as the reverse complement.
AGCCTGTAGTGCTGCCTAGGGTTGTTCTGGCCCAAGTGCCGGACCTGACACTTGGTCGTGCTGAACGCTATAAAAGTGGCCTTGGCTTATTGATCCAGCCTGTCCAGATCCCTCTGTAGAGCCTTCCTGTCCTCCAGCAGATCAGTGCTCCTGCCCAGCTTGGTGCCATTTGACTGAGGGTGCACTTGATTCCCTCCTCCAGATCATTGATAAAGATATTAAACAGGATTGGCTGCAGAACTGAGCCCTGGGGACAGACCCACACCAGCTGGATGTAGCACCATTTACCAGCACTCTGTGGGCCTGGCCATCCAGCTGGGTTTTTTTACCCAGTGAACAGTATGTCCTACCAAGCCATGAGCAGCCAGTTAGTCCAGGAGAATGCTGTGGGAAGCAGCATTAAAGGCTTTGCTAAAGTCGAGGTAAACAATGTCCACAGCCTTCCCTCATCTACTCACCAGGTCACCTTCTTGTAGGAGGAGATCAGGTTAGTCTCACATACTATTTGCTGTGAGACGTAGGCCTCAAATAAAACCTCTTATATCACTCAGGTAGGATTCTTTTTGTCACAATGTCATCTCTTATAGTGCATACCTCCTTAATTATTCAGTCACAGCTTTAGTTGGTGTTCTCTGTGGTTACTCCTTTAAAATAAAAAAGAAACCATAAAAGACAACCTGCTGAATACTTGTAATTGATTGCCTGGAGTATCTTGCAACATATGTAAGAGATGACGTGCAACAATTTGAACACAGAAGATGAGTACTGAAGGTACTCAGGAAAATTTCAACTACTTTATTTCCACTTAGTGAAATATTAATAAACAGATCATGACAATGTGGTGTCTAAAATAAAAAGCGTGAGCAGAATTTAAAATAGCTTCAGAGTTTCTCTGAAGACATGCATGTTCTCCTGTCACCTCTGTGACACACAAACCAAAATACTATACCAATCTTGCTCCCTTTGTTCATTCTCTTATTATATTGCTATTGGATTCTGAGTTCCTGAAGTTTTAAATAACTGAAATTTATTATTTCCAGTTGAGTTTAATTAAGCTTGAATTTGTTTACTAAGTAATTCAGAACTTGAATAATTGTTCTAAGCTTTGATAGTTTCAAGAAAACACATATGTGTTTGCAACAGGCATATAGAAACACTTCGGAAAAGCTCTGTTGAATACAGAAGAATAAGTGGAGTTGATTTTATTCGTTTTATAGGTCTACCTCGATCTCGTAGTCAGACGTGCCTGCCCGAACTGTTAAGATTTCTGGGACAAAATGTACATGCAAGGAAAAACAAGAATGTTGATATCCTTTGGCAAGCTGCTGAGGTATTTATTCATCTAAGCGTCTCTGAGTAGTTCAGCTGATTTTCTGTATGCATATGTATTTTCCCCTCCTTTATTACTGATATGTTTGAATTTCTTCATTTGCTTGCATGTAGCTTGGAAATGCTGCCAGGCTAGACCTCCTCTAGAATGAGACATGGGGAGAGAAAATGTGTTTTTCCATATCAGAATTTTCCCTTCAACTTATGCAGTGAAGTTCTGCTCTCTGAAAGATGACAAACTTTGACATCAAAGCCCTACACAACATTTGTGTCTCTCTAAGGGGAAGTGCAGGTGTTCTCTCTGACAGAAAGTTATGCATGTAGAAGGAGTGATGGATTGTATATCCCATTTCTAGATATGCCGCAGACTAAATGGTGTTCGATTTACGAGCTGTAAGAGTGCCAAGGATAGGACTGCCATGTCGGTCACCCTGGAGCAGTGTTTGATCCTTCAGCATGAACATGGAATGGCTCCACAGGTCTTCACTCAGGCTCTGGAGTGTATGAGGAGGTAAGAGTTTGACCGCATCACTTATTCCTAAATAAGGAACCATGCAAACTGCAGAGGAGTAGTGGTCTCTGTTTCCATCAAAAAAAAAAAAAAAGTAAACTAAAGTCAGGAAACTGTAGAACTGACTGCTAGAATTCATCCCTCCCGTGCATGTGAGTTGCATATGCTAAAGCTGGTTCTTACCAGATTTGTATCAGATGGGATTGAGTTTTCAGTAGAAAATGAGGAGTTTTCAGACAAGCATGTAAAAACATGTTTTCCATTAATGCTGAACTTACAGAACAGGAAACTGGTGCTTCTTTGAAAGTTGTTTAATGATGACTTTACCTGAACTGTCATAGCACTAGGTTTCTTAGTTCTAGATCAGGGAGATTACTCAGGGATGACCTGTCTTTTGTTCTTTGAAACACAGACACCTGCAGTTTGCACTGGTTTGCCACGTGTATTCTTTGGCGGTGAAACACTGCTCACTGGGTGAAATGTCAGTATGAGTGTTTCACACTACAGCAACCAAATTTCATCACAGTGTGTCAGTGTGCTGTCGTCGTATCAATATAATGATGTTCTGTATTCTGAAGCAGCAGAGATGTTTGCAGAATTTAGTACTGTACTTAAAAAAAAATAATAAAATCTGTTTACTGTTGTTCAATGCCTTGTTTCAAGCACTGCTGGAAAACTCCGTAAGTCACATACCAAAAGAAAGGATAAGAAATCTAGCTTTAGTCTTTATCGATGTAGTTCAACAATGCTGTTCAGTCCTGTTTTTCAACATTCACTCTTATCGAATGTACTGTACTGTGTGTCTTTTCACCAAATTCTCTAGAGTGTTCAATTCTCTTATCCTTTCTGTATGTTTTTGCTGTTTGACCCTTTCTTACTCTTCAGTTACCCAGAAGAAAAATGTCTCATATAATAACACTTGCAGCCTCCTACAGTAGTAATTTGGGGGTTTATATCTACATCTAATCGGGTGGCACCGGACTTCTTTATTTTCAGGTTTTTGCTGCACTTTTTGCTACATTGTCACAGAGTTAGGACAGTACATGAAAACTGCACTCAGAAGCTAATTAAACCGTGATATTAGACACAAAACTTGAAACAGCTTTGTGAGGGAGACTTAACTAACTTAAAATGGACAAAGTGGTTTTCAAACATCTTTATTTAAATTATGCAACTTGCTGACATAGACATCTGAAACCTGTTATACAGTTTCACAGTAGTGTATTTAATAAAAATAAAACCAACTAGGAAAAATAGTGGGAATCTTGTTACTTTCTTCAAATTCTTTACTAGATCACTGGGGTTTTTTAATGCAGTCATGAACACGAGAGAGAGGTTAATAATAACCACAAGAGAGAGAGAGGTTAATAATAACATTGTTTTGGTCCTTCAGTGTACCAATTTAATGTAACAGGATCAGATAAAATATTGACCTAAGAAAAACACTGCTTTGTTTTGACCTACACAGGGATATTGAAAGAGGGCCAATTTAATCAAAACGTATGGCTTGGGCGTTCTACCAATATCAGGGACTTCTTCTGGCAGGTGAAGTGCATGACTTTCTCTTCTGTTAAACCTTTGACTAAGAGAAATTGTGCAGAACAAATACTGACTAGTCCTGAAGGAAAACCAAGATTAGACCATTCTTCAAGCCTATCACTCTTCCTCACATCTCACTGCTCTTTGGGATAGGTGGTTGTGTTTTTAAAATTATTTGTTAATTCTGCTCAGAAACAATGGCACAGAATTAATCAAAAGCTTAACGAGAGCCATAGGATTATGGAACAAATATGCAGGAGTTCCATTCCACCAAATTCCATTCCAGCCTGGACAGGTTGACCTGACCTAGACAACAGACCCAGGATAAGAAAGGGTAGCAAATTGCTTCCAGGGCATTCATAAAACATGGGTTTTGTTATTTTACCTTGGATCTTTTATTTGTGTAAGTGCACTGGAAAAGGAAGTTTTGATTCATTCTTAAAGACTTTTGAAGTTTCTGAGGCAGTTGGAAGGACAGGGAAAAAGTACTAGTAATTTGTGAGAGTCAAAGTATTTGATCTCTTCTCTACTGACGACTTCCCAGAGAAGAAAAGCGTCCTTGCTTACACCATTCTTGAAAAAATTAAGAAAGCATCATCTTCTTCCACGTGATGTTAAGTGTTCAGAGGTGTTAGTTCCCACTTACTTGTCCTCAGGGTCTTCCCTTCGTTCCTAGTCTTATCATAATTATGTATCTGTGATAATTGTGTTTAGTGAGCAGGGACATCAGGGAGAGAAAATGGAGTGTTCTTGTAGATTCTTGTAGAAATTCACAGATACAAGTTCGTGGCTTTCACCTTAGAAACAAATATCCTAGTAGAGTAAACTCATTTTCTGTAAATAAGTTACAGCTTTTCCAGTCCTAAATCAAACATGCAGTGACTCCTAGCCCACAAACAGTAAAATCATGATAATATGTCTGGAAGTCCAAACTACAGAGGAAATGGCTACCTCACCAGTAAAGGCAGAACAAGAGTCAAAGTCCAGCTGTAGCCTCTTCCATCTGCAGCCCACACTCCCCACTACCAGGTTTCTGTCCTGTCAGAAATGTCAGTGGAGCTGTTTGTGGGAACATGCGCTAAGGCAGTTTCAGTCAAAATCATCCTGGGCAGCAAAATCCTCTACATGTTTCAGGTAGTCCAGCTTATTTTCATTAAAATAATTAGGAATCTGCAACACAAGCAATTTAGCCAACAGAGAAGAGCTGTCTCTGATAGGGGCTCTTGAAAAGCAGCTGGAAATGAGGGGAGGAAAATGATCTCTTCTAGGTGCCATGATGGTGCTGACTAAAAGGATTACATAATAAAATCCTAGGAGTCATGTTTGGGTATGACCACTCACTGCAATAAAACAGATATGATCAAACCAAGCTTGGTTGCATTTCTTCACTGATTGACCTGCTTTAATAATAACATCATGTTGAGTTCAGCTAGACCACTTGCCAGATGCCCACCCAGTTGCTCACTACCTCCCCTCAGCAGGACAGGGGGAGCAAATATGTGAAAAAGCTCATGGGTTGAGATAAGGACAGGAAGATCACTTACCAGTTACTGGTACAGGCAAAAGAGACTCAGAGAAAAAATTTTTATTTGTTGCCAATGGATAGGAGATTTTAAGAAATAAAGACAAAAGTTTAAAACCTTGCACTCCACCACCCTTCTTGTCCTGGGCCAAAGTATTCCATTGCTTCTTTTTCAGCTCCTCTACCTCCTCCCCATGCTGAGCAATGCACAGAGGATGTGGAACACGGATTTGCAGTCAGTCCATAACAGCTCTCCTCTGTTCCTTCCCCCTTGCACTGTTCCTCCAGTGTGGGTCCTTCCCATGGGCTGCAGTCCTTCAGGATGAACCTGCTCCTGCATGGGCTCTCCATGGTCTCCAATTTCCTTCAGTGAATATTAATCTGCTGCATTATGGGTCCTCCATGGGCTGCAGTGGGGATAGTTCCTCTCCATGGCTGTGGGGGAAACTGCTTCAGCTCTTTCTCCTCTCCTTCCCTGACTTTGGTGCTCATAGGGCTCTTTCTCAGATCTTTTCCCATCACTCTTCACTGACATGCAATGCTTTCCCTTTACTCGCACACTCTTCCCTGAGGCACCAGCATGGCTGAGGGCTCAGCTGTGCCTGCAGTAGGCCACTGAAGCTGGCTGGAACCAGCAGTGTCCAGCATGGGGCAGCCCTGGCCTCTCCTCACAGAGAGCATTCCCATATGCAAGCTAAATTAGAAGGGAAATTGCTGTGTCTCTTAACCATAGTCCTCTCCTAGAGATAGTCTGCTGATGAATGTTTTGATTTAAGACACTATACAATTTGGTATATTTGCTATTTCCAAAAGGTGACTTCTCACCCCTCAGGGGGAATCATCTTCATGGGCCAACAGTGACAAGGAAAGCACTTTCCAGCTCTTGCCTCCATTCCCACCATGTATGTCTGTGTGTACGTCTTTGAGTAAAATTGAGTAGCTTGATGCTAATTTTTAATGGTGGAGATGTGGCATGTGATGTTCATAATGCCATTTTGTCATTTTTAGCCTTCCTTCTTTCCCTATCCCATTGTTTTACATTTTATCTATAATCTAAAACACTTTTCTTCCTCCAGGCTATTTCATTGAGCCTTTATTGACCACTTTCCAGTAAGCACTAGGTTTCCACTGGCTGATTCTCCTGATCTCACACACACCTCCCCTCCCCACTGCTACAAAGGTAATTGGGATTTGTAGGCATCACAGATTCAATCTGCCCTTGTCCAGTGTAGGCAGCAGGAGTGAAAACATACCTTGATCACCAATTTGGATCAAATCCGGATCAGAAATACAGTTGGTTTAGTTCCCTGCCCCGCTAATTCCATTTGACTTGATGTGTCACCAGCATCTGAATACTCTTTTTCACCACCTCCAGAGTATGTCTGATTTTTTGCAGGACACTGTCTGATGCTTTCATAACCCTGCTACACAACCATCAAGGTTATGGATGGCTTGTTCTGGATGGAGCAAGTGCACAAGTTCTAACAGTATCAGGCTTACAGGTTGCATTTAGAATCACAGACTTGTTTGAGTTGGAAGGAACCTTGACTATGATCTAGTTCCAACACCCCTGCCATGGACAGGGACACATTCAACTAGACCAGGCTGCTCGAAGCCCCATCCAGCCTGGCCTTGAACCTTCCCAGGGATAAGCATCCATGGCTGCCTCACCACCCTCAGAGTAAAGAATTTTTTCCTAATATCTAATCTAAGCTCTCTTTCCCTTTGAACCTATTCCCCCTTGTCCTGTCACTACATGCTCTTGTAAATAGTCTCTCTCCCTCTTTCTTGTATTCTCCTTTCAGGTACCAGGAGGCTGCAATTCAGTCACCCCTAAGCCATCTCTTTTCCAGACTGAACAAACCCAATTCTCTCAGCCTCTTCCTTGTATGAGAGGTGCTCCATCCCTCTGCTCATTTTGGTTATTTTGTTGTTACTTTGTAAACTAAAAATAGAGTTGGACTGTTCAGGGTATAAGAGTGATCCAAAATTAAAGACCACACAACAAAGCCTCAGGTTACCTGAAGAGTTGTTCTCCACTGTAGCCTTCGGTGCTCGGTGTAAGAAGTGGGTGCACAATGAGATAGGCTTTGCAGCATGTCTTCAGAAAAATGCATATTGATATACACTTGAATTCATATCCAAGCAGAAAAATAGGTGGGTGGTTTGGGGTTTTTTTATTAATGTGTTGGACAGGGAGCTAAGAGGTTAAATTAGATCACTGCAGCCCACATGGAAAGATGTTTGAAAGGGTCAAATACTACAATGGTTGTTCATGTTCAGCTTGCTTTTCAGAGCTCCACTTCTTTGCAGCATGCCAAAGCATGGCAGAGCAGCATGGGGTATTATTGCTCGGTAATCTGAAAGAATGAACATGGAAAACCATTAATGTTCAACCTACATGTGTTTATTTTCACTAGACTACAGTACTTCTTTCTTATTTTTCTCTTTTATTCTCTTTCCCTCTCCTTATTTCTATAATTGTACTGATACATGTTTTTGAGGTGTTTTTCCACTCTTTCTTTACTTCATCTTCTGGTTTTGTTGTGCATTCTTCCATGTTTTTTCATTTTCTGGACTACCTTGTGTTGCCATCTCTTTTTATCCATTCATTTGCATGTCCGTCTTCCTTTCTGTTTTATTTTCCCTCTTCCCAACCTTCTTCCTTTTCACAGCATTGGAACACGGGAGATAGTCACCCAGAAGAACTTGAGTGGCTTGGTGCCCATCCGAGATTTCAGACTAGATCCCAGCCTCCTCTACTCCATTCCTTTACTAGCTCTCAGCCCCAATTTACTGATTGTGTGGCTGTTTCTGAGCATAGCGTACCTGGTGGCCAGATTACGTTGCAAGTGAAGATAGAGTTTAAAAACAAAAAAGGAAAAAAAACCAACAAAACAAAAAACACAAAATCAAAAAAAGTGCTTGAATTATGTGTATTGCCACTTGGTACCTGCTGGACAAAGGAATGTGTCATAGCATTGTCTGCCAAGAATTATTATTATGCCTTACAATTTTACGTTTCTATTGTACTAAACTGTAAATATACAACAAATTATTTTATCAAAAAGACTTGTATTGAAACTTTAAATTATTGTTCTGCTTTCAGTGCTTGTAACATAGTCTGACATTGGCCTGTTACCTCGTTACTTTAGCCGGCCTGAAAATCTCTTACCAAATACAGTTTTGTGTTATTTGTTTCATGTATTCCAGAGAAAGGAACTCTGTCTGCAAAGAATTTGTATCTTTTGTATATTTAAGGTGTATGCTAATCTTGCCTTTCATTTTTATGAGGTATGAAGAGAAAAATAAAAATGTGGGTGGGGTTTATAAGAAATTGTAAGAAATTTATTTAAATAAGTAACAAATTTATACCTTCATTTCAAAGCTTAATATCCAAATTACATTACTGAACAGTTTGTAGAACCGTAGTCTTGTTCCTTTCTCATGGTTAAATATATTCTAATAGACTAAAAAACACTCAAAAAACAACTTGCAGTGTGCCGCATGCAGAATTATTTCATTCTATTTGTAGATCTGCATTTTGCAATGTATCAAAGACATGAGGAGAATGACTTGTGGTTAGGAAGGGGATGTGACTGGCATTAGCCTGCTAATGATGCATTATCTATTTTAGATGCTCTGTTACAGAACTTACTGTGAAATAGGGTCATCCTAGAAGTTAAAGATAATGGTCTTCAATTCCCAGGCAAAAAGAAGGAGGTTTCAGTTAACTCCTTTAGTAGGTGTGTTTCAGGTTTTCTACTGGGTTTTATTTTAATTACATTAGACTAAATATTACTTCCATTTTTAAGCGTTGCACAGCTTTAATAAATTATGATGCTGATAGTGACTTAGTGATAAGCGAGTGGTGGTAAGTTAACATTTATTTAAGTGGTGAGACTGAAGTGGCTTCCTAGTTTAGTGATGCAGAATAATTACAGATGAAATTTGATCAGAATTTATGTATAACATCAAACTAGGGGAGGCCTATTTAAACTGAAAGATTTTATTGATGCTGTGGTCTGGCAGAGCTTGTCAATAGCAATAGCTGATTAAAAAACTAACCTCATTTAATGTAGTTTGATAAATTCATAAAGGGTTTTACTTCGCTTGGTGCCTGAGATGACATTGGGCTTCTGAGGAGAACTAGTACTGTGATTTGTATTTTCTACTATTATTAACTTGCTCAAAAAATATAGGTAGCTTTAGCTTTTATTATCAATTTTAATGCAATTGAGTGCTGCTGAGAGAAGTATGCTGAAATAAAAAAACCAAAAAAGCATAGTTAGAATGAAAATGAGAATTAAATCCTAAATTTGGATTTAATTATTCTAACTAAAAAAAAAAGTGTGTGGTTATATTTGTGTCTTCATGAAATCAGACTGTACAGTACACTATCTCTTAATATTTTTCCTCACTATTCTTCCAATTTTGTTTTTAAAAGAAAAAGAAACAACACAAAGACATATATATCTATGTATCTATATATATAAAGCACGTATTTTATTTATTTTTAGTTGCAATTAGTTTTGGTACATCCTTACTGCTGTTGAGGTTTATCATGGTGTGGTGGTTTTGGACATATCCCTGTGCTCTGCTGATACCTGATACTGCTGTGTCTCCGTACAAATCAGCTCTTCTTTCTGGTTAGCACTGGCTTCTTTGCCGTGGGTGTCCCAGGCTACCTTGTTACAAAGCGAGCAGTTGTCAGGTTGGACTGTGGCCTCGATCTTGCAATGTGGGGAGTCTAACCAGGGTTAGTCTGGGCTCAGTCTAACCAGATGTGGAAGTAACTTTAGTAGAATCGCAGAATATCCTGAGTTGGAAGGGACGCACAGGGATCAAGGATCAGTTCCTGGCCCGGCACAGGACAGCCACAGCCATCCTCCCATGTGCGTGTGAGCGCTGTCCAAACACTTCTTGCACTCTGGCAGACTTGGGGCCGTAACCACTTCCCTGGGCAGCCTATTCCAGTGTCCAGCCACCCTCTGGTAGTAAGGTGGCAGGCATATCCACTGAACTCCCTGAGATTATCAATCTGTTTGAAGTATGAAGGTGCTGCTCATGATTACCCCTAGCATTGCAGTAAGACCACCTTAAAACCATTTGGAATGAAAGCCTAGGCTTTGTGAAAACAGTGTAGGTTTTTTATTTTCTTCTTAAACTTAGGTGGGGACAAGTTTGGGCTTTTTTTCCTTTGGGAGCCTGGTCTGTGCTTTTGTTGAGGCATTCAGATTTTTAGATACAGTAGTGCATCCTGCTTATGTGCCTCCTAGAGAAGGAAGATGCCATGTGAAATGTGTGAAATACATCTTTGTCACTCCTCCATGAGGGACACGTGCAATAACCAGATGCAGTGAAATGTGTTATGAAGAGAATGATTCACTTTGGAGTTAAAATGCTCACCTAGCATCCCATATTTGCTAGTTAAACTTACTGCTTTTATTAGTACTCTGAAGTATGATTCGTGCAAACTTCTAATGTATGGATTTGGCTGCAACAGCCGTCGGGGGAATTTTGAAATCCAAACCAGTGCCAGAAAAACAGTGTCATCACAGATGATCCATGCTGTAAAAGGCAAGCACAGAATGTGCTCTGGAGACAAATTTCAAACTCGGTTAAACTGTTCCTTAAAGCAAAAGAAAAGATTACTATATTTTGTGAAGTTAAACTAGGTGTTATATACAGAACAGTTGCAGCCAGTTTGTGAACCAAAATTAGAAGAACTGTGAGGTCTGTAAGAGCACAAGAGCTTTCAAACTGAACCAGAATCCAAACCCTCCTTTTGAATCAGATGATCTCAGCTTTCCTGGTAGATGCTGCAGCCATCTCCAAGACAGGACTAATGTGACATTTCCACCATAAGATGCTGTACTGTACACTTTGCCATGAAGGTCTAGTAGTCATTGTTTAGGTTCCAGTCCTCAATCAGGGAAAGACATTCTCCTGCAAGCCTAAATTGATTTATAATATGTATTAAAAAGATAGTGCTTCCTCTTTGTATGTCTGTTTTTTGGATATAATCAAAGGAACTCTGAATTAGATTTACAAGTGTAAAGAAGCCTTATAACTGGAGTAGTTTTCTATTGTAGCACAGAACCTCTTTGTAATGTGGGGCAGTTGCACCAAAACGTTGGGTGAAAATTAAATTCTGCACAGCTTTGTTTCTTTGGGGTGATGACTGTCAATGCAGCCAGTATTTTTTGCACTGCTATTTCATGATTAGGATTTTTTTAGACTGTGTTGGTTTTCAAGTCCATTTATGCATGCAGAGATAACTGGAAAGTCATACATTATTTTTGTATCAGCTCTAATCTTTAAGTAAGTACTTAAAATACTGACATACAGGGAACAATAAAATTAGTTTAAAGCTGCTAGAGAGAGATCAGCAGGTTTTGGTTTTCATCTTTAGGTGTTAATAAGTTAGCAGAACTGCTTTTAAGCAATCCCTTGGGATCCCTTGTGCAGTGAATGGCATGTGAACTCCTCAACAGTGTACCTTGAAATACATGAAACCAGTGCAAAGGAACCTTTTCAGTAGATGTGCTGCTGCTTTCTAGAAATGCAAAACTAGCAACCAGACATAGCTTGTGTCCATTCTGTGTGCTTCTTACCAGCATTGTATGATGAGTCATCTCTTAATATTTGCAGTGGCAAATTAATTAAACGCTCATTAAATATAACCAACTTTATTTTAATGCTATAAAATAACCAGTTCATTTCATCTTAGTTTAAGTCTTTTTTCTTTTTTTTTTCCCTTTTACTGCTGTCATTTTTTGTGCTTGTTTTTTTTCCCCAGTGAGGGTTGTCGCCGAGAAAATACAATGAAGAATGTTGGATGTCGCAAGTATGCGTTTAATTCCCTGCAACTGAAGGCTTTCCCAAAGTATTACAGGCCTCCAGAAGGAACTTATGGAAAAGTTGAAACATAAGCATACTATCTCCTTTAATTGCTGTTCCATTAAAACATGTGGATACACTCTAGATTAACACATGATTTCGTCATCCAGAAGAGATAAATAACCTTTTTGTACGTTTCACTAGGTCATACAGAGCATGTTACCGAATTGGAATCTATAGTAACAATTATTCTGACACCTTAGCTTGAGAATAGTGTGATGACTCTCTGCCCGTTTAAATAGCCTTCAGTGTATGTAAGATGAGCAGATCTTGTGCTACTTAATAATTACCTATATGCAAAAAGCTAGGTACCTCCTGGATGGGCAAGGACTCTAGGAATGGCATTTAGGCAGCTGTTTCACGTAACATCTTTTTATACTGAGTTGATTTGAGATTGAGCTTTTCCTAAACTTTTTAAAACTGAGAGTAAAACTCAAAAGTTGTAAATAAAAAGGATCATAGACAGTTCAGTAACTGTAGAATGCATTGTTACAATCAATAAAATGGGGTTTAATTAAAAAAAAAAAATCAGCACAATAAGGGCCAGGAGGAAGAATTGTTTTACTGTATATAGGATGCCATCTTCAGGTATCAAATTAACAATATATAAAAGGCCACACATGTGAGGTCTGGTTTATAATTCTGTTCAAATAAAACAAATTCCTGTCATCTTTTGGCAGATAAGGCCTTGGGCACACAGCTGATTTTAAAAAGCATTTCGGAAACATATGATGCTTAACTATTAATGCCAGCAACAGTTCCCCGTGCCCTTCCCCACTCTAAGGCAAGTGCAACAAGCAAGTTGTTGAGGTTGCACATGACACGTTCATTATATTCCATGGTGTTGTACATTAATTAACACATTTGTACCCATGGTTTTTTTATATCACTTCTGGATTGTAAGCATTAGTATCTTGGGGCATTACATTATTTTGGTCAGCGTACAATTTTTCTGTATTGGTTTTGTATGTCATTGCAAAAATGCTCAAAGTGCCCAATGCATTCCTCTTGCTCCAGAACCAAAATTGGTTTCTGTTTACCTTTGCATTTCACCTGCTGAGAATCCTGGTGGGGGGAAGTGTGACCGGTGTCAGGGTATTTCTGAGGAAAGTAGCAATGCCCTGTGTTGATAGGAACTGCTCAGTGCTACTGCTTGTGCCTGAGAACCACAGGTGGGTTCTAGCTTATGAAAAAGGTGGTCAGTTGGATAGCATTTGGTAAAAAAATATTCAACAGATCTCCTCAGAAATAATCTCCCAAAGAATGCCTTCGAAGCTAAGGTAGCATTTTAAAAAGCAGCTAAACATTCATTTCCAAATTTTAACAGGATCAAGTAATCTCTAGCTAGTTTCATTCAGCACGCTGTCCTTTCCTTCTTGGTTTCTAAGGATGTAAGTTTTAGAATAGAAAAAATCTGCCCATTTATTCTTGTGGGAGTAGCAACAGCCAGGTAAGTATATGGCTGTTTTCTGATTTCTTTCTCCCTCTCACTGATGTTTGTCTGTGCTGTCACTGCTCTATCAATCAGCCATGTTCATTCTGCTCCCATGTAGTTTTGGGGGTTACAGGTCCAGCAGTTTTTGCATTTTGCTTTTTGCAGTTTATCACTGAGCAGCATGTCACAAAGCCAGGTCAGAGAGTTCTGCTGAACTAGGCTGTTACCTTTATTTCAGACTCTAGGATAACAAAACATGGAATTCTGTGCAAAAGCAATGTATTGTAGTACCTACCCCAGGTCTGAACAAATCATATATAGCGGAACAGTCCCTTGGAAATGTTACAAAACCCTGTTTGCCAATTAATAAACGTTGATTTTGTTTTGTTTTTTGCTAATAAGTGAACAAATACAGGATAAAAAATTTTTCAATGGGATCTCTTCAGACATGAAGTCACCATTAGTTCTGCTCAGCCTTCAGTCCCTGGCTCATTATTAAATGCTACTTTATTTTTGTATAAACTATGCTCTTTATTTCCTTTAGTTTTTATGAATTGTTGGTTTTATTTTGTATATTTCAAACATGGTTAATTTTAAGTCCTGTATTGTTACACTAAAAATGTTCCAATGTTCAGCTTCAGGAGGAAATAACAAGACGTCTCTTGTAACCATTAGCAGCGCCACTCTGTTAGATGATGGCAAACAATCATTAGACCTGCTCTAGAGCTTAGCAATCCTTTATTTATTCTGTATACCGATGTGATCTGAAAGAGTTGCTGACCTCAGTGTGCGCGCGGTGGAGCTGCAGCCGCGGGTGCCGCGCGGCCGCGCCCGGGGGGCTCC